>BLSH010174572.1:388861-399843 GCA_018402905.1 Glandirana rugosa | reverse complement strand
ACTTGATTTTAATTTATTTTCCCTATCCCCATTTATTTGTAGGGCACTTGCCCTAGTTTGAAGATGATTTTAGAACAGTTATATGGCTTCTACCGTTAATTAATACTTTTCAGACACAGTTTGAAGATGATCCACATTCACCTCCATTTTTGCTTTTTTTATGTTTTTATTTTTTTTTAAATATTTAAAGTTATTTCCCTGTCCCCATTTTTTTGTAGGGCACTTGCCCTACCCTTACCCCCATTTTACTTCCTTTTGCAGCCCTCTAGGGCTTTTCAGGACTTTGTTACAGCCATTTTTGTGCCTAAAAGTTCGGGTCCCCATTGATTTCAATGGGGTTCGTTGTCCGTGCGATCGTTCGGGTTCCGTCCGGACCCGGACTTTGTCCCGAAGTTCGGACGGACCAGCAGAACCCGAACTTCCAGAGGTTCGCTCAACTCTAGTAATGATCTCTCGCCAGGCCTCAGACTTTATACCCTTGAACTTGAATCCAGTTCTTGGAGATACTTGAATGATGCTTAGGGCAAGGAAATCCTTACTGTTATTTCTACTGTGCTGTATTAATCTTTTAAAAATGAAAATCATTCCAAAATTTGTTTAGATTTTCCCCACAGTGGATTCCAAAATTGTTCTTTATAAAATTCAACCAACTATTTACTTCCTTTATATATAAATCCCAGATATAAGCTGACCATTCTTATGCATCCTTGCAATCAGGGTGGTTTAGCTTTTCCAGACCTACACAAGTATTTCCTAGCCACCCAGCTTGTTACAGCAGCATGGTGGCTATGTCCAGATCTATCAATCCCCCTATTCGATTGAAGGCCTCAGTGGTAGAATCCACAGAAGCTCTTAAGTTCCTTATATTTACAGGTCACCGGGCACCATATCGCTGCTCTAATGCTCACCACAATCCAAGCCTGGGAGGAGGGTCTTAGATGATTATCTGGAGATGCCCACTTCTAGATTGTATTCTCATCTTATTTCAGTTTCCTCGCGAGTTTGGAGGGTCTTAGGCCTAGATGGTTGTGGGATATACCAAAGCTTGATAATGATAATTGCGATGATGTGTGGGACTTCCCTTTAAAATGTTTGGTGTCTTTGAGAGAACAGAAGCTCTCCACTTTCTCTCAACTTACTGCAACATTTTTTTTTTTTTATGTCTTTTTATTAAATTTTCAAGTTATTACAATACAACTTTGAAATAGCCAATATCTGGTTCAAGAAAAGACATTGTGATAAAAGAAAAAGAAATAAACTACATATTAACATGTTACTTGCTTGTCAATTCCTGCCCACCCCAATTGGGTTAACTTACTGTAACATTTGATATAACTAGTTCCCATTTGTTAAGATGTTTTCAGCTTTCCCATGCCTTTCATGTGCAGTTTCCACAAGTTAACGCAATGATTCTGCAATCTACCTTGGAAGTAGTACTTCAGTCTGATTGCCCGGAGATGCCCACTTCTAGATTGTATTCTCATCTTATTTCAGTTTCCCTCCCAAGTTTGGAGGGTCTTAGGGCTAGATGGTTGTAGGATATACCAGAGCTTGATAATGATGAGTGGGACAATGTGTGGGACTTCCACTTTAGATGTTTGGTGTCTTTGAGAGACCGTCTGATTCAATTTAAATTGGTAAACTGATCTTACCTTACGCCACACCGACTACATATGATAAATCCTATGTCTACTTCTGAATGTTGATGGTGTGATCTGGCTTCGGGGGACTTCCCACACATCTTCTGACTTGTTCACATATAGCTGGCTTCTGGGCTGAGGTGGTGGCATTGTCAAACTCCATCATCTCTGCCCCCTTGTCGGTCTCAATGCCCGCGTGCTTGTTGGGTTTGGTGAGGGGTTTTCTTTCTACCGAGGCAGAACGGATGTTTGCCAATATCACATTATTCTATGCCAGGAAAGCTATTGCTAAGCATTGGAAGAAGTCTTCTGCTCCTATTTGGAAACAAATGGTTAACAGTAGGGGTGCACATCTTCACCGGTTTCACTATTTGATTTGATTACCATTATAATGTGAACGATTCAATTCCGCGATGCATCACGATGCATCATGATTCCTGCCAAAGTGCCCGTGGTCTTTTTCATCCAAAAATGTAAGTTTTTTCTGTCTGTGTGCCCATAAGAGAGATTCACTCTCTCTATTTCTTCTGTTTACCATTATCTTTGAAAGTAAAAAAAAAAAAATATTTGGGTTATCCCAAGAAAAGTCATACAGGGGAAATCTTCCAATGAGTATAGTGGTTCTGGTGACCTGGGGGTCCCCAAAAAGATTCCTTTAATTTGCAGGGATTTCTTCTCACTTCCTGTTTTGGCTATGGGACAGGAAGTGAAGGATAAATCTCCACAATGGGACAAAGATGGCAAAAATAAACCTTATAGGTGTAATAACCTTCCCTTATTTACCACCATTCCACCACAGAGACAGAGACCCCACATTCCACAGCAGAGACAGATCACACTATCACAGTAACCCCCACCAACCCAAAACAGACACCCACCCTCCAGAGAAAATGACAGACATATCAATCACAGCCATGAGCCAACCCCCCAAAGACACAGAGACCCCATCACAGACATACTGTACCCTCATCATCATAGAGATCATCCCCATAGAGAGAAATTTTCAAATCATTATGGTTAGGTACCTGCTGATATCACTTAAATAAAGGTTGCTGAATGAGGATGACAGGTATCCTGCGTCCAGTATCCAGTCAGTGTCGCTTGGGCTCCTGTGGTTGGATGGCTGCATGGCAGGCTGGCCGAGAACGCTGGACAACTCTGAACATGTGCAGCTGGGGATGATGTCAGTGTCAGGAGGCGGGGCTCCTTGGTCACAGCGGCAGCGCCCAACTAGGAGGGGGCTTTTTATCCAGCTCCCACTCCAAGCCAATTATCAGCACCACTGTTCTTTTACCTAAGAGAGGCAGGGCTTGGTGTGGCTCAGCACGACGGGGTGGGCGTGGTGGGCAGGGCTTAATGACATCATTGCTAATTGATTTCAGCCGTTCCCCGCATCGATGCAGCATCGAGGATGGCCGAATCGGGATGCATCGATTAGTTTCAGCATCCCTAGTTAACAGTAACATACCATTGTATAAAGACACATACATGAATAGGGGCTGTTTCCGCAAATATGATAAAATTTGGGCCAAGTGGTTGGCTGAGCCCTGTACGGCTACAGCCATACCCACTGATGCACATGTCACTCTCTGAGCACCTGCATTATTAAACTTGAAATCATGATGGGTTTTTTTTTGTTTTGCTTTTGTGATTATTATGCAGGGTAGTCATGGGACTAATACCCTAAGGACAACTTTATGTCTTTATTTAAAACTGATTATGGATATGCATCTATTAGATGATTGGAAATGTGAGATGGAGAGGGATTTATGGAGGTATTAACATCATGCTCAACGTGTATTGTGGTTTGTATGTTTGTGTTTTGTTTTGTATGTTCTTTTTTTCTTATTATTGTTGATTTAATTATAAAAAGATTTATAAAAAAAAATTGAATAACTACATCTTTTAAACCCCAAAGAGGGGAAGATGTTTTTCTCCCAAAAAGTCATGTTAGCACTGGGTATATTATCTGTTAATGAAATATTTTACCTTGATTAATTTAAGTAAATAGGCTCCATGTGAAATTGATAAAAAGCAGGTTACTCCTTGAAAGCTGTTCCTTATAAATCTTGGAGACCCCTGTGGCAAGATTTGCTCTTGCAGATCCTCCCTTTATACCTGTTGTTGATATATCTTTTTTGCTCAGCCTAATATCCAGTTGTGTAGACACACTTTCTTGCTGGATTTTGCATGGTCATTAATGCATATACTATTTCACATAAAAATCTGCCTGTGGAGATTGTATCTTCTGTGTTCTTTTGACATAAAAATAAGAATGTATTACTTTGAAACTGCGCAAGGAAGTTAACAGGAAAAGCAAAAAAAAAAAGAAAAAGACAAATATTATCTTATATGGTAGTCTGATGTACATCTTTTTTGCACATTTTGCTCTGTTAGAGGAAAACATTAAGAAAGTATCAAACCTTTAGATAGTTCTTAATGCCCAGGTCCAAACAACTAAGAAATTATCCCTTGCAGCCACAATGCAAGGGTTAATTGTTCGCTTAGGTCTAGGGAGACAATCAAATATTTATTTGTCCAATCCTCCACTTCTCCCCACTGTTAGATTGGTGCCAGGAGTGTCTTCTCCCCCCATGCTCCAGCGGTCTAGGATACTGCTGTCATGAAGACCAACGCAGGTTTGTTTCTGAGGAACTGTCCATCTTTGGAGCATGGGGCAATTCCATATGCTGGGGAAGCAGAAAATCAGGTGAGTAAAACTCTTTCTCCTCTCCTCTAGGCAAAATGGCCATATAACCCTCAAAGTGCAGGCACAACCCCACTGAAAATGATAATTTTAGGTTTTCGTCTAGTTGGGCTTTAGACAAAAAAAGATATGTATACAGTGGGGGTTTTCAGGCACGCATTATTAAAGGCACGAAGGTTTAAAACCATAATAAATACCTTTATATCAAAATATTACAACAAAATAAGTTTCTTTTCATTACAAAGGCAAAATCAATTTCCAAAGTATACATGTCCAGTGAAATATCAGAGGTGTGATATAAGTGCTGAATATGTAAATGTTATGTTCATTCAACACATGTCTTGGAGCAAAGTCCACCTTTCTAAATTGAGAGGATAGGAGAGGACCAAAAGATCTGTCTTTGCATACAATTAGATTCCATAGTAGAGAAATAAAAAAGAAAGAAGGAAAGAAAGAGAGAAGAAAGTACAAGATTAGAAGCAAGGGAAGGGGTTGGTTTCCCCAGTGTCTCATTTCATATCACATTTGGTTTCTGTATTATTGAGTGCACATGTGAGTTTATGAGTTATCATTAATCAGTTAATGCTTAGCATATTCAATAGACATTGTAGACTGTTTCCATCTCCTCGCTATCACAATTCTGACAGCTGAGTGTCAGGAAGATCAAGTGTATGAATGTGCCCAAAGATCTGTGTGTGCACATGGAGCAGTTTGTGAATCAATACACAGAAACAGGCTGTGTGTGCATCTGCACATGTTTGCTAATGCACGTGTACATTAGCGTGAATTAGCATGGACCGCCAGCACTGGCATTTTGCTTTTTGATTTGTGACCACACCTACATCCTGATTATCCTGTGCTTTGATACAGCTTGCCTCCTGACTCTGCTTGATCCTGATATCCTGTTGCTTGTGTTCTGAATCCATGCTATATCTGATATTTTTGTACTTCTTCTGCCCGTCTGATATTTACCCCAGCCTGGTTTTAATTCTGCATCTTCCTTCTGATTTAGTACTTTTTCTGCCTGGTTGTTGCTGACTCTGACTCATTTTGACTACAGCTTTGACTCCTATATTTTCAAGTTCCTGTGCTCCCTCTGAGTGACTGATGGCATTCTGCACAATATTCAGGTCTTCATCCACAGCATTCCATCAGTATCCAGACTGTCATCTGGCCACCCACAGTGTCAGGACCTACCACAGACACACATGCCACTCAATGCCCTGCTACACCCTGTCAGCAACCCAAGGATGTTATAACCAGGAGGTGTACAGGAAGCCCTTGCGTCAGCTTGGCCTCTACTAGTTATGTGAGAGATTATATACAACACTAATCTCCTTGGATGTTTAGAAATATCACTTTCCTGACTTTTGCAAGACATTAAAAAAAAATATTAGTGGTACCAGACAGGGAGTTTGCTTAGGTTTATTCTTTAAATAGGAAATGACCTGATTATAATGTATCTGTTGGAGGCAATTGGAGTTCTTTTTTGTAGTGGTCTAAATCGTAAATATCATCCTCAGATAAAAAAAATCCCCTATGCGTATTAATAATTTATTTTACCGCCAACAAAAGAGCTATGAATATTGACCAGATTGAAACTAAGAATGGTGTTGCATCCTGGCTCTCTGCTTGTCCTAAACTGAATGAGAAAAGGATAATGTGGGGCACATGAAAGGAGAATGCAACCTGCTAGGAATCTACATAATCCACAGGGGGCAGACAAAGCCTCCATGGAAACCTATTGGGGCAAGGGACATTTTGTAGTGGTCTGTATTAGCTGAGCTATTCATGCAGATTGATGGCATGCCAGAAGATTGGGAACTCCTAAACTTCCCTGAGTTTTAGTAAATTAATAATTGGATGGCTGCATACTCATACCATGCAAAAAATGGCGTTATTGCTGTACAAAGTTCATAAAAACAACCAGTGCTGATAGGCAGAGAATGGACAAAAATAGATAGACACGTTTCACATGAAGGTTCGTGGTGGTATTGATAAAGTGTGAATCTTCGTGTGAAACGCATCTACCTATTTTTGTCCCTTCTCTGCCTATCAGCACTGTGGATTTTGTACAACAATAAAGCAATTTTTTTGCATGGTATGAGTGTTCAGCTATACAATTTTTCATTTACTATGTGTTTGCAGCAGTGGCCGGACATGCACCTCATCCACAGTGCAGTCTGAGCACCATAGCCAAATGATATCACCTGTGAGCAGCGGCTTTTTATTACTTCTCCCTGAGTTTTAGTCGTGTAAAATGTCAGTTTGTTAATTCTTCATCTCTTACAATCCATTGTAAAGCAAAGTAATTTGTTTTGGGTATTGGCCATCTCCAGTTTCAGGACAGGGATGAGGAGGGTCCTAATGAAATATAGGATTCTGGACAGTATAATCATTTTGACTTGAGTATATCCTTTCAAACCATGAAGGGAGTGAAATGGACAACCTCGCTAAATCTGCTGTGATTTGTTTAAAAAGAGTGCGATAGTTCTCCTACACAATATGCACAGAGAAGGGTTCAATTGGATTCCTAGATAGGGGATAGATTTAGAGGTCCATTTGAATTCAAATTAAGATTAGAGAAGTGATGTTGTTATCGTTGAGGATGTCAAAGTCCACCCTTATAAGGATGCATTTGCAGTTAATGTAAATAATCTTAGTGGACAGATAAAAGAGAATTACATATATATATATATATATATATATATATTACCAAAAGTATTGGGATGCCTGCCTTTACACGCATATGTACTTTAATGGCAACCCTTAGTCCATAGGGATCAATATTAACCACTTGCTGACCAGTCACCATCATTATACGGCAGCAGGTTGGCTCTCCTGCGTGAATCGCCATAGATGTACGGCGGCTCATGCAGGAGCGGTTGCAGGGTGGGAGGGCAGGCGCTGCACGCTGCGGAAGCATGCCTGCTGCAAGCTGCGCGAGCGTGCCCACGGGTCAGGCGGAATCGATGTCTGCCGGTGACCCGCGATCGTCTAGTACATAGGCAGAACGTGGACCTGCCTATGTAAACAAGGCGGATCCCCGTTCTGACAAGGGACATGACAGAGGTCTACGGTTCCCAGTCATCAGGAACAGTGATCTCTGTCATGTCCTTGCCAGCCCATCCCCCCTACAGTTAGAACACACCTAGGGAACACAGATAACTCCTTCATTGCCCCTAGTGTTTAAGCCCTTCCCTGCCAGTGTCATTTTTACATTGATCAGTGCATTTTTATAGCATTGATCAATGTAATAATGTCACTGGTCCCCAAAAAGTGTCATCTGAGGTCAAATTTGTCCACCACAATACCACAGTCCTGCTAAAAATCGCAGATCACCACCATTATTTGTAAAAACAACAAAAAAATAAAAGTCCCTAAATCTATCCCATAGTTTGTAGACGCAATAACTTTTGCGCAACCCAATCAATATACGCCTATTGCAATTTTTTTTTTTTTTTAACAAAAATATGTAGAAGAATATATATTGGCCTAAACTGATGAATAGATTTGATTTTTTTATATTTTCTTTCATATTTATTATAGCAAAAAGTAAAAAAAAAAATTTTTTTTTCAAAATTGTTGCTTATTGTTTATAGCACAAAAAATAAAAATCGCAGAGATGATCAAATACCACCAAAAGAAAGTTCTATTTGTGGGGAAAAAATGGCGTCAATTATGTTTGAGTAAAGCATACACAATTGTCAGTTATAGCGACGCAGTGCCGTATCGCAAAAAAATGGCCTGGTCATTATGGGGGCAAATCCTTCAGGGGCTGAAGTGGTTAAGTTGGCCCACCCATTGCAGCTATAACATCTTCAAATCCTCTAGGAAGGCTATCCACAAGGTTTAGGAGTGTTTCTATGGAAATGTATAAGCATTCTTCCAGAAGCGCATTTGTGAGGTCAGGCACTGATGTGAACAAGAAGGCCTGGCTTGCCGTCACTCTAATTCATCCCAAAGGTGTTCTTTGTGTAGTCCAGTCAAGTTCCTCTACCCCAAACTTGCTCGTCCATGTCCAGTGGCGGCCCGTCCATAAGGGGCGTAGGGGCGCCACCCCTCTAATCCATGCATCTGGCCCCTAATGTACACGCATGGATTCCAAAGGGTTTTTTTTTCAAGCACATGATTAGAGCCTGAGGCTTCAAAAAAGCGCCCACCCAGTTGTGTGACAATAGCAAATTAATCATCGCTATTGTCTTCCTGTTGTGTGACAATAGTAGATTAATATTTTCTATTGTCTTCCTGATTCTCCTCCCAGCCAGGAAGCTTGCCCTGAGACCCGATTGGCCAGGGTGTCTTAGGACTCACTTCCTGTTCGGCTGGGAGAAGAAGCAATGGACCGGATCTTCCTTTCCCCTGCCTCTTAGGGTAAGGGCTCTGATCGCCTTTCCTTTCCGTCTCCTGGGGGGGTTGGTTTTGGGGGTCGATCGCTGCATTCCCGTTTGCGGGGGGGTGATCACCGTATTCCCGTCTGTCTCCTGCGGGGGGGGTTGGGGGGTATAAATCACCACCTGCACAGAGTCCTGTCTTCAACCTAATAGAAAACATTTGAGATGAATTAGAGCGGAGGCTGCGTGCCAGGCCTTCTGGTCCATATTAGTGCCTGATCTCACAAATGCGCTTCTGGAAGAATGATCAAACATTTCTATAGACACACTCCTAAATCTTGTGGACAGCCTTCCCAGAAGAGTTCAAGCTGTTATAGCTGCAAAGGGGGGTCAACTCAATATTGAACCCTACGGACTAAGACTGGGATGCCATTAAAGTTCATGTGCGTGTAAAGGCAAGTGTCCCAATACTTTTGGTAATATAGTGTATCTTATTAAGCATTTTGGCAGAATAGTGGGAGCCCACCTTGATGTGGGGAATCCATTAATTCAAGGAACAAGTGATAAGTAACAAGTGTAACTCACCCTTACACCCGTTTGCCTGAACTGCTGGTTAAAAGCTAAGGAGTGGGAATCTTTGAGTAAAACAGTTTTGATTTTGACTGCTGGTGTTTGTTGTGTTTGGCATTTTTGTTTTTTGGGGGTTTTTTCTTTCCAGCTTTTTAACACTTTTTCTGTCACTTTTTAAATAGCTTTTTTTTTCTTTCCTTTCTTTAGACTACTAATTAAGGGGAGTGGTTAATTGGTCACAGGTGATTCAATTCCTATAAAGCTCTCTGTTGAATTAATTTCAGAGCTTGCTCATCTTGAGCTTGCTACATATTTGCTTGCTGGACCTCTGACCAAGTGGACCTTGACTAAGTGGTGAGTTAAAAACCAGAGTTTAAAACAGGAGCTTAGAACAGGAGTCTTCAAACCTGTAAGTAACATCTGACATTTCCTGTTATTAGTGTTGTTGTATCTGGGAGAATGTGTGCTAGCAAGATTGAAGGTTTTGTACAGTGCACAGTGTGCCGCATGTATGTAACTATGGAGCAACAGCTCCAGGATGGATACCGCTGCGACAGATGTGAGCAGGTTGCCCTTCTGGAAGCTCGCATTAGAGATCTGGAGGAGCAAATTGCAATGCTGGACAGATCTGTCAACCTTGAAAGGGGTCCTCTGCTCACTGAGCAGGTGGCTAGTAGGGTTAAGGGGGGGGGGGGTGGAGGGGTAAGTCAGGATTATAAGGTAGGTAGATGGGTTAATACAGTTAGAGGGAGTGGTAGGGTCTCACAGAAAAGGAAGGCCAGCCCTGGGTTTGAGCACCTTAACAGATTTGCCAATTTGAATGAAGATGTGGGGGCAAACTCAGAGGTGGCAGCCCTGGATGTCACTGCTCCCCCTAACAGCCGGGAGAGCAGCCCATCTAGTAGGGGTGGTAGGGGCAGTGCAGGTAGGCCTAGACAGTTGGTGGTAATTGGGGATTCTATAATTAGAAGGACTGATAGAATAATTTTTCGCCAGGATCACCTCAACCGAATGTTTTGCTGTCTCCCTGGGGCCAGGGTTCGGCATGTGGTGGACCGGGTTGATAAATTACTGGGAGGGGCTGGGTATGACCCAGCTGTCTTGGTCCACACTGGAACCAATGACAGAATAGATGGAAGGTGGAGGCTCCTTAAGAACCAATTTAAAGAATTAGGTTACAAGTTGAAGGGAAGGACCTCCAAGGCAATATGCTCTGAAATATTGCCTGTGCCATGCGCAACACAGGAAAGGCAGGGGGAGATTAGAGCTCTGAATGCATGGCTAAAGACCTGGTGTAAGGAGGAGGGCTTTGGGTTTTTAGAGCACTGGGCTGACTTTTCATTGGGGTGCAACCTATATGCCAAAGATGGTTTGCACCTAAATGGAAGGGGGTCTGTTGTGCTAGGGGAGAGGTTTATGGGAAGGCTGGAGGAGTATTTAAACTAGGATTGAGGGGGGAGGGTGCATTAGATTATAATGGGGAAGACAGGTCAGACAGGGGTCAGCCCCTATTGGTGGGTGGAATGGGGAAAGATGGGGGGAGGGCTAAGAAAAGTGATATGAAGGTTCCCATGTTACAATCAACCATTGGAAATGGTACTGTTTGTACTAAAATTAAAAATATGCAAGATACATGTGCAAAATGTGACAGTGAATTAAAGTGTTTGATTTTTGGGTTTCGGGAGGAGGAATGTGGTCCAGAAATCGGTACGTAAGTCTCGAGATTAGAGG
>BLSH010174572.1:363467-380876 GCA_018402905.1 Glandirana rugosa | reverse complement strand
GATATCTACAATTTGATTGTCCAGATATCAATGAACCATTTCTGAAACTAGGGAAAAATTTATACCCGTGGTGTAACCGGGATGCGGTTAAGTCACCATGATAAGGTCAGTAATTCCTCAGGGATTTTTACTCTATGTACCGAAACTTTACTGTCTCGAGTTAAGGAAATCCTAGTTACCTACCTACGGTAGAGCAGGTCCACGAAATAGATGGAAATAAGACAGATTTATGAAGACCTGGTAAAGTGAAAACTCGGTAACACCTAGTAAACCCCGACACAGGGATCGAGGGGGCTGCACCTGTACTGAGCATGGGGGTGCTCATGTCCACGTCGGGGGAGCTAGGGACACAGCCCCAAATGATCCACAATGGCTCAAAAGTGAAATGGTCCAGAAGTATTTAGACAGAATAAAGGTAGATAAAGCACCTGGACGAGATGGCATCCATCCATTGATCCTAAAGGAATTGAGCTCTGTCATTTCAAAGCCATGTATCTCATTTTTAGGGACTCCTTAATGACTGGAATAGTACCACTGAATTGGCGTAGGGCCAATGTGGTGCCCATATTTAAAAAGGGATCAAAGTCTTTACCAAGTAACTATAGACCTGTTAGTTTAACATCTATAGCTGGGAAGATACTGGAGAGTTCAACAAAAGACCACATAGATGAGTTCTTGTTGGATAAAAATATTTTAAGCAACAGACAGCATGGATTCATAAAAGACAGAAGTTTTCAAACAAACCTGATTTCTTTTTATGAGGAGGTAAGTAAAACCTTGGACAGAGGGGTGGCTGTGGACGTGGTATACTTGGATTTTGCAAAAGCGTTTGACACCGTTCCCCACACATGGCTAATGTGTAAGGTAAAGTCTACAGGCTTGAAAAGATCAATTTGTAAATGGATAGAAAACTGGCTAAAAGACCGAATTCAGAGGGTAGTGGTTAATGATTCTTATTCTGAATGGTCCAAGGTTATCAGTGGTGTACCCCAAGGTTCAGTGTTGGGACCCTTACTTTTCAATATATTTATAAATGATATAGGGTCTGGGATTAAAAGTACCATTTCAGTGTTTGCAGATGACACCAAGCCATGCAGTGGAATAACGTCCTTTGCAGGATGTCTCCAACTTACAAGCAGACCTCAATGCACTGTCTAATTGGGTGACTGTGTGGCAAATGAGGTTTAATGTTGATAAATGTAAAGTTATGCACTTGGGCCCTAAGAATATGAATGCATCGTACATATTAGGGGAAGTACAACTGGGGGAATCCATAGTGGAAAAGGATCTGGGGGTTTTGGTAGATCATAAGCTTAATAATGGCATGCAATGCCAAGCTGCGGAGGTATGGACTCCAGAGATAGAGACATTATTTTGCCCCTGTACAAATCATTAGTAAGACCTCATCTGCAATATGCAGTTCAGTTTTGGGCACCAGTTCTCAAAAAGGATATAGGGGAACTGGAGAAAGTGCAGAGAAGGGCAACCAAACTAATAAGATGGAGGAGCTCAGCTATGAGGAACGATTAGAGGATCTGAATTTATTCTCTCTTGAGAAGAGGAGATTAAGGGGGGATATGATCAACATTTACAAATATATGAGTGGTCCATATAGTGAACTTGGTGTTGAGTTATTTACTTTAAGGTCATCAAAAAGGACAAGGGGGCACTCTTTACTTCTAGAGGAAAAAAGATTTCATCTACAAATACGGAAAGGTTTATTCACAGTAAGAGCTGTGAAAATGTGGAATAGACTCCCTCCAGAGGTGGTTTTGGCCAGCACGGTTGATTGCTTTAAAAAAGGCCTGGATTCTTTCCTTAATGTAAATAATATAACTGACTACTAACATTTTTAGGTAAAGTTGATCCAGAGTGAATCCGATTGCCTCTCAGGGAATCAGGAAGGAATTTTTTCCCCCGTTTTAGCAAATTGGATCACACTTTGCTGGGGTTTTTTTGCCTTCCTCTGGATCAACTGTGGGTGAAGGTTTGTATATGGGATTATTTGGTTATATATATATATGTTTTTTGTTTTGTTTTTTTGGTTGAACTAGATGGACTTGTGTCTTTTTTCAACCTGAGTAACTATGTAACTATGTAACCCTTCTTTTCAGTACAGTGTACTCTGTAAACCATCACAACAATGAATCATAAAAACATGAAAATTTTGATGTGTCCTGTACTTTAGATATGACTCCAGAAGGGAGACAAGCATACAGATTGAATTCATACACCAGAAAGAGCCCTGGATCTGTGGATCCTCCAGATGGAAACCAGCCTTAAAATGGAACTTCCCTCTCCCAATCAACATTGATTATTCTCAAACAAAAGGTGCAGGATAACACCCCCCTTCCCTAGGCTATGCCTGCCTCTGACCCCTACCCATCCCTAGAACTGAACCCTTGTCTCCACCCCTATACACCTTCTAGCACCACCCCTTTAGAGAACATATAACCAAGTATAATTTAGGGGGTTATACAATATTTTTTTACGGAATTTGTTAATAAAAAGCAATGTAGTAAAAATTAGAAATATCCAGCACTTACCAAAGTAAGCTCAGTGGCACTTCCAGACGATTTAAACAGCCCCATATCCAGCAAAGGGACTGCCCCATATCCAGCAAAGTGACAGCCCAAATCCAACAAAGAGACAGCCCAAATCCAGCAAAGAGACAGCCCAAATCCAGCAAAGAGACAGCCCAATCCAGCAAAGAGACAGCCCAATCCAGCAAAGAGACAGCCCAATCCAGCAAAGAGACAGCCCAATCCAGCAAAGAGACAGCCCAGTCCAGCAAAGAGACAGCCCAATCTAGCAAAAAGACAGCCTCCAATCCTGCAAAGAGACAGCTGCATATCCATCAAAGAAACAGCCCAAACCCAGCAAAGAGATGGCCCAATCCAGCAAAGAGACAGCCCAAATCCAGCAAAGAGACAGCCAAGTCCAGCAAAGAAATAGCCCTGTCCAGCAAAGGGACAGCCCATTCTAGTAAAAAGACAGCCCAGTCCAGCACAAAGACAGCCCAAATCCAGCAGAGACAGCCCAAATCTAGCAAAGAGACAGCCCAATCCAGCAAAGAGATGATCCAGTCCAGCAAAGAGACAGCCCAATTCAGCAAAAAGACAGTCCAGTCCAGCAAAGAGACAGCTCAAATCCAGCAAAGAGATGGCCCAGTCCAACAAAGAGATGGTCCAGTTCCACAAGGAGACATCCCAAATCCAGCAAAGAATCGGCCCATCCAGCAAAGAGACAGCCAACATCCAGTAAAGAGACAGCCCACATCCAGCAAAGAGACAGCCCAAATCCAGCAAAGAGACAACCCAAATCTATCAAAGAGACAGCCCAGTCCAGAAAAGAGATGGCCCAATCATTCACCAAAAAGAGGCTAAAACTTGTCTCCATGGAGACACACAATCGATCCACTCCACACCTCTTATACACAGCGACAGCAACTTCACTGGCACAGGTGCCCCAAAACGAGCTTCCGATCTTCATGGAGAAGCAGAGTGGAATGTAGATTAATCTGCTCTCTCAGGGTGCAGCCTGAGTTCAGTTCTATCTCCTGCTCACCCGCACCGCAGTATGATCACTCTGGCATGGCAGCAAGCTTTGCTCCCAGTGTCTCCCACACTGTCCATTCCGGCACGTTATACCAGAAAAAAAGCCCTGATTATTTTTAATCCTCATTCTGCTAGCATTAGTAAATGGATAGTAAAATATGTCATATTTGCTTGTTTTAACCTTTTTTTTTTTTTTTTACATTACTTCAGTTACTTTCTGGTTTCCATGCCTATGAAACTATTGTTATACACCACAGGAGTCTTTAGGAGGGGAAGAGGGGTCTTCTCAGCTAAGCACACCCTCCTGCATAGATGCTTGAGCTAAGGGCAGATGGATTCCAGGAAGTAAATGCTACATGAATCATCAGCCCTTACTCAAGATGGTCACTGCCAGAAATGCTAGGGGGTGTTTTTCAAAGTGATTTCATAACAAAATAAAGCATGAAGACATGGATGCATGGGGGAGTCTGCTTTGAATATTAAAAAATAATTAAATAGCATTTTTAGTTTGTGGTGCTCAGATGCAATGCAGATCTAGTTTAAGTATGCATGTCCTTCCAGGACTGAGCAGTATATAAATTTACCATGCATCTCATAGCGTTGGCATTTTTAGCTTGTTGTACATGTTTTTGGATTATTTTTTTTCAACACTACCATGGTGTTAAGGCCTTCTGGCACTGTTGGCCTGTACTGTAGCTGGCCACATCAGCACACAGTGATGTGCACCTGCTAACATGCTGATCAGCTGTTGTGGGTGCACAAGCTGAACAGTTTACAAATAGATTTAAAAACAATCCTTTATAATTCTTTATATTGAGTGTTTAATTATACTTTAATGTAGCAAACATATCCAGTTGAGAAAACAAGAGGAAATAAAATATATTAATGCAGTTAAAATATAAAATTATTTCTCCATGTCCTGCACATAGATATTTAGAACTTGCAAACACAGTTAATTTCGCTATCTTCGGGTCCACTAGGGTCTAAAAATAATAGGTCACTTATTTGCCCCTAGAAAATGAAAAAGGATTAGGCGCTGATCATATATTGTGAATTGTGGACACACAGGGGACTGAGTGACTTGCTGCAGGTACCTTGCAGCCTAGGTTCAGCTCCGGGGTGGGAGTACAAAAAATAAAAGGAAATTTGAACCCAAGGGCGCTTGTGTGCAGTGTTGCCCACTGTCAGTTTTTAACACCAAAGTAAAAAACAGCAATATAAAAAACAAAGTAAAAAAAAAGACAATATTGCTGTTTTTTACTTTGGTGTTAAAAACTGACAGTGGGCAACACTGCACACAAGCGCCCTTGGGTTCAAATTTCCTTTTATCACTTATTTGCCCCTAGCCTGCCTGCAGCATTTAGCGTTAAAGTGGAACTAACCCCAAGGAAGCTGCCATCTTAGTCTCTGTTTGACCTGCAACTGCCATGGTGCTGCACATGTGATCAGTTATGATACCAACCATTTGAAAGTGTGACAGGTTGGTTGAGAACACAAGCAAATGTGACAGTTGACAATCACGGCATGCCAGGAATGTAACTGCTTTTTTTAAACCATTAAGTCAATGGGTTTAGTTCTGCGTTAATTTTAACTAATTACTCTCTGACCCTAATTTACCCTAAGCCTGTGATGCAATCAGGAGGAAATCTGTTCTCACATACTCTCTCTCTCTATCAGGTCAACTGTCTGTGGATCTCCTTACACAAATACTGTTAGCAGGAAAGACTAATATATTTTCTGCTGGTCAACCTCCACCCACTGAAGTGTTGCCAAGACACATCATTAATGCCCCTTTCACACTTGTATGACTTGCCCTGTGACTTGGGACTGCAAAGTCACCTGACATGTCATACTCCATGATTTCCAATGAGTACCATTCATATCTGTGCGACTTCAAGTTGCAGCAACTTCAAAGTAGTCCCTGCACTACTTTGGTCTGATTTTGATGCGACTTGAGGTCCATAGACATCAAAACTACACAGGCATTGCTTCAAGTCACATCAAAATCACTGTAATTTTCAGGTCGCACAAGTGTGAAAGGGGCCTAAGCCCTGACACCTGCACCAAACTACACCCAAAAAAAAAAGTCTCACAGTGTGAATCCATCATCACTCACATTATCCAATGATGCAGATTCATCATCAATCCAGATAAGCAATGCAGCGATGAGCCACTGACATAAACAGGATGGCCTATGCACAACCATCCTCTCCTACCAGACTATCCCTACAAATGAGAGTTCCTTGGCTGGCAGCCAAACCCATTCAACTATTTGGTGAACCTGGAACAGCTAGAGTTTCTTCCAAACTCTTTGTTAACCCAAACCTGAAGCTAATCCATAATCATAAATGTAAATATGTACCTGACTTATGCAAATTGTGTTAAATATTTAAGGGACAGGTTCTCCCTTCAACAAATTCCTCTAACAAATAACTTATGTTAACTTTCCATATCTGACTAGGAAACATGTTTGTTGAGTTTATAGCTTCAGTCTTTTTTTAAGCATGTGCAAAGCATCTTATAGACAGCAGATGATTAGATTTCAATTCTTCCCAATTGCTTGCACCATTGTACTACTGTTGGATAAGGCATACTGCTTGCTTGTGACTGCAGTTTGCTGCTCTAGTATGCAAACACTTACAACCATTAAAAGTAAAAAGGCGCTTGTCTGTTACATCAGCACCAAAGCTAAGGTTTAGTATTTTAATGCTTACTCAGTAAATGAATGCAAAAATCAAAAATAATAACAAAAAGTAGTAATCCATATCAACTAGAATGCCATTTACTATAGGCAAATTAAGTGATTGGTTCTGATTGGTTGCTTTGATTTACTGAAATCTACACATACTCACTGCTTTCTGCAATGTGCACACCTTTATTGGTTCTACAACTAGCATCTACTTTTGTTCTGAACGTTAATGTATTTACAATATTAAACCTTCATCTTACCTTTTGAGCACTGCAGCCATTCTTTATGTGGTAAGGTGTTGAATGATGTATAGGTAGGTACTCTATGGGATTGATTTACTACAGGCATATACACTGTTAATCTTGCTAGTGAAGTTGAATTCCAAGTGAATTTTTCCAAGTGTCTAGTGAATTTGGAGGCAAAGAATATCCAATTGCGTGCAAAAAAAAAAAATGAGCCTCTGCTTGCATATAATTGGATGATGGAATTCAACAAAGCCGTGTCTCATTCACTAAGTTCTAGGGATAATTCCCTTGCAGAGTGAAATTGTATTTGAACACTGTGAACAAGCTATTTGCCCTATAGTAAATCAACCCCAACATGTTCCCAGTCACATCACCCACCAAAGATACTGTACATCCAAACTGGCACAGCACTGAAGCCCAATTTCTGAAGCAACAGCCCCACAGGTACATTGTTGTCAGTTATCTCTTTTTCAGCTGGTAAGGGCTTTATACAAACGTTATCCACCCTCTTATACATTGAATTCTTTTTACACACCTAACTGGTCAGTTTGGTTCAAAAAACTTACTGGGCTTGCCACTTGTTTTATATATACCAACACAACCTATGTCAATCACAAGGCCACTCCCACACAATATTATGTGTGCGGGGGTGGGGGGGTGGTGCTGAGCTGTATGCTAGCCTATGCCCAGAAATAAAATAACTTCACTCTTGGTGGCTCAGGGGCATGCATGGCGGGTTGGTATCCTTTTAATGATAGATGCTCTTTGCTCTATATCCAATGGTTATTTTCAATTCAATATATCTTTATTGGTTTTTAAAACAGAGCAAAAAGAGACAATGTACAGAGGACATGAGGTACATGGCGGATACATAATGGATATATAATAGACATACAGTGAGCATAATTCAGTGAAGGCCCTAGTCAGGTATATTCCCGGGGAAGGTATGCATGCGGCATAGTTAGTGGGAACTAATACATAAATTCAGCAATATTAATGACTGACCAATGGAGTCCATGCTTACACAATGATGAAATTGTAGGCAGTATTTTTACAAGGAACTTTTCCAACTAATCATGCTTGAGATTACACCTATGAATACAATGGTTATACTACTTCTAGTATTTCAAGTACTTCGAGACCTCCATCCCAGACACCCCACTGGTGTCTTGTAGGATGGAGGCCCCCTATAGCGTCATATACGGTTGGTGGTACATAAATATGGATTGAGAAGGTTGGCAGGGCGAGTATATATGCCTGGTGTGCATCTATTGGACAATAGGGTTGACTCCAAAGTTTAATACAGCATCCTGATGTCAGGCCTATGCTCTTCCTTGGTGTCCCTTATTAAATATGTACCTCAAGTGAGGTGGGGGTAGGGGAAGGAGGGAAAGGAGAGGGAGGGAATGTGGGGGCCCAGTAACATGCGGCTTAGTTTCAGTGCTTAACAGTCCAGTATGGGCTGTTAAGCCAGGGGTCCCAGCATGTTAGGAACTTGGAGGTTGTGAGCGCGGTAATCGCTAATATCCTTTCTATCTCACATTGATGGTTGAGAGTTAGTATTGTGTCTATAGGGGAGGGAGCTATAGCAGATTTCCAGAGTCTCGTAATGGTTATTTTGGCTGCTAATAGAAGTTGTATTATAACAGTGCGCAGACTTGGGTGAAAGGTCTGAATGTTTAGATGCAGAACAGCTAATTCCGGGTTTGGGCTAATCTGTTGTTTGCAGAGCTCAGAGATTAATGAGAATATCTTATTCCAGAATGATCTTATAGATTTACAAGTCCATATTATATGGTAAAGTGTGTCTGTTTCTCCACAATCCCTCCAGCATCTATCTGGGTGGCTTGACTATATTTTGGATAGCTTAAATGGAGTATGATACCAAAAATGCAATGTCTTCTGGTATTGTTCCCAATGGTTTGTACATTTTGTGGAGGTATAGGTGATGGAGAATGTTTTCCTCTAGGTATCTTCTGAAAAAGATTTACCCAAAGCTTCTTCCCATTTACGCATGGTGCTAGGTTTAGGGGAGCATTCTTGGTTTTGAAGTTTGGAGTAAAAAAGTGAGATACCTCTTACTGTTGGGTAAGGATTTTGGAGGTACGAGATTATTGAGACTGGTAGGTCTATTTTTAGGGAGACTGGGTGAGAGTGAAAATATGCTCGAATCCTCATGTAGTTGAAGAATGATGATCTTTTAGGGTTTCAAAGGAGCGTAATTCTGTTCCTTCGTAGAGATCTTTTGGAAGATAATACCTTTATTGTGCCATGGGAGAAGGTCTAGGCATGGAATAAGGTGGTTCAGTACTGCGGTTGGGACTTGCACTTGTTGGGATGGCTCTTTAAAGGGTGTGATTATCGATAACACTGCCCATGTCTTAGCAGAAATCTGAACTGTTGGAGAGCTAAGTTTAGGGGGTAGGGCTCCTAGCCTAAATGCAATAAGGGCGGTTCTTAAGTCTCTATATGGGATAATCAATGCTTCTATCCTGGTCCATAGTTTGTATTTAGGTGTGAGACACCAATGTCTAAGTTGGTCTTGCCTTGTAATAGGCTGTTATATTGGGAACCCCCATCCCTCTGGAATTTTTGTTTCTCACCATTGTGCTGAGGGAGCATCTGGGTGGTTGCGCTTCCATATGTATTGATTACAATTTTTTGTATTGCTGCGGGGAATGTTTTAGGGGTTAGGTATTATTAGTGTTCGAAATATATATAGAAGCTTGGGAAAATTAACATTTTTAGGGTTGCTATTCTGCCCGTTATTTTAGGTGCTGTAGTTGTTGTGGAAGGGTATCTAGAAATGATTTAAAGTTATATTTGTATAGCTGAGATGTCTGGGCCGTTAATTGGGTTCCTAAGAAGGGGATAGAGTGTGGTGACCAGATGAAAGGGAATTTTCTTTTTAGACGATCCTGTGTGGTATTTGGCATATTAATGCCTAAAGTTTGGGATTTTTTGGCATTCAGTTTATAGTAGGACACCAGGCTAAATTCGGATAGTAGTTTTTGTGTTTCTAAGAGGGAAGTTGCAGGTTCGGTTAACATAAGCATAACGTCATCTGCAAAGAGACTGACTCTTTGCTCGTTGACCTCAAGGGTGATCCCTTTGATATATAGGTGGGTGTGGAATCTATCTGCTCCATCAGTAATGTAAAAATTATTGGTGAGAGGGGGCAACCCTGTCTTGCGCCGCTTTTTATATTTATAGGATTAGAGGATATCCCTGACGTGAGGACCGTGGCTGAGATGTTTGAATACAGGGACAGGATGGCAAATTGGATCCATCCCGTAATCCCAAATACATTGAGCACTGCTCTGAGGTATCCCCAGTGGACCCTATCGAATGCCTTCTCCATGTCCAGAGATAGAAGTAGAGAAGGCATCCGCGCAAGCCCAGCCTGGTGGATCGCATTATTGAGGCGTCTTGTGGTGTCAGGGGCTTGGCGACCGTGGACAAAGCCCACCTGGTCGGGATGTATAAGGGCGGGTAGCACTGTTTGCAGTCTGGTTGCTAGGAGTTTAGCATATACTTTTATTTCAGTGTTCACTAAAGAGATAGGTCTGTAGTTGGAGGGGCATGTTGGGTCTTTGTTGGGTTTTGGTATTGCGATGTTGATTTTGGGGAGTTTAGTTTTTTCTAGACAGTCATTAATAAGTTCTTGGGACGGCTAAGGTGTATGGATATCTCTACTCAAGTCATAGAGGTGTTAATAGTACGCCGCAAAATCATTAGCCATGTCTTTTGGGATAAATACAGGGTTTTTTTGTAATGGGGTGCTTTAACTGCTTCCCCACCCCGCGCAGTATATGTACTGTATAACGTGAATCACTGTGCTACATAAAAACTTTCCTGTGATTAATAGAAATTGAGTCTGCAGCCGCTGTATATATATAAATGAAAACATGAAAACGTATACCATCATAGTTAATAGCAGCACAATCAGCTATCCTGTGCAAATTACAAATGTGCTGAAATAACGGTTAACATATAAAGTGCTAGTGCTCATGAAAGTCCAAACACAACAACGCGTGTTATAAGTCCAATATGGATGCTCCTCCACCTGTATCACCATGTGAAAAGCAAACATACTGAGGCTCACCAGGACTGTTAAAAACAGTCAGCATATCCAGACCAGAGAACTCCAGCTTCCTCCATGCATAGGAACTAATGTAATCAATCAGCGTGTCCAGATCAGAGAACTCCTACTTCCTCCACAGGTCTCCTCCGGACCAACCATTCATAGGGAAGGTAAGCAAACAAAAGCTCTCATAGTGTATCACTTTAAAAACACAGCTTTAATTTAAAACAAGATGCGCTTGCATGTGCAACATATCAAACGGTCATTGGTGTACAAGTAAAATATGCGAGCGGTCGTTACCGATCCGTGACCTCGGCTGTACGCCTCTCCTCCACAGCGTCACTCTCAGTACCCTCTCGCTCCGTGTGGCCACGCACTGATGCGTTTCGTCACTTCCGACTTGATCACCATTTACAATATTTACTGCGGTAGTGTGGATGCTTACCGTGTATCCCCGTAAATAAGCGGCGATTTGCGGGTGGCTGCTAGGGGGTGCACGCGCACCTGTCATGCTCCTGAGAAGTGTGCCCGCGGCTCGGGCTGACCTGATGTCCATCGGCAAGCCACAATGAGTGGCCACAGCAAAAGAACGGGGAACCGCTGATGTAAACGTGGCAGTTCCCTGCTCTGTCAGTGTGGGCATAGGAGATCTACTGATCCCTGTCACTGAGATCAGTTAGATCTCTTATGCCCATGGTAGCCCAGCCCCCCCCCCACACTTATAACACACCCAAGGAACACAGTTAACCCCTAGATCTCCACCTGCAGGTTAACCCCTTCACTACCAGTGACATTTATACAGTAATCAGTGGACATTTAAATTTCTGATCGCTGTATAAATGTCATTGGTCCAAAAAAAGTGTCAAAATGGTCCAACATGTCCGCTGCAATATCACAGTACCGCTAAAAAACGCAGATCGCCACCATTACTAGTAAAAAATTAAAAAAAATAAAAATCCCATAAATTAATTCTCATCATCCGTAAACGTGGCCACTTTTGCGCAAACCAATCAATAAACGCCGATTGTGATTTTTTTTTTACCAAAAATATGAGGAAGAATATAAATCGGCCAAAACCAATGAAAAAAAATGTTTTTTTGGATTTCTATTTTAGCAAAAAGTAAGAAAAACTGTTTTTTTTTGCAAAAATTTACGCTCTTCTTTAGTTTATAGCGGTGATCAGAAATGACGCAGAGGTGATCAAATACCACCAAAAGAAAGCTCTATTTGTGGGGAAAAAAGGACGCAAATTTTGTTTGGGTACAATGTCACATGACCGCGCAATTGTCAGTTAAAGTGTCGCAATGCCGAATCGCAAAAAGTACTCTGGTCCTAAAGTGTGAAATCCTTCTGGGGCTGAAGTGGTTAATGTTTTGATTTTTTGTTGTATTTGTTGGGCCTTAACTTCTTTGGCCAACCAGGCTGCAGCTTTGTTATGGAGGCCGTAGTAGTTTGCTTTCATATATTTTAGGTTGTTTTCATATTTGAATAGGAGTTCTTTCTTTTACAATAGCTTGTGTCAGGTTGGGGTTTGGCTTCTTTTTGTTTTCTGCTTCTTTCAGTGAGATGGTTTTTAGAGCATCTTCGATCTGCCTCGACTTCTGTTTCTTGACAAAGACAGCCGGTTTAATTGGATACCCCTCATATATACTTTGTAGGCGTTCCATAGAGTAAATCTATTGGTCCCTGGACTGTCATTGGAAGTTTTTGTGCTCTTGCAGGATCTTTTGGTACAATCTTTTGTCTTCCAAGAGTGAGGAGTTCAGCCTCCACCTCGGGGGGGGGGGGACATGGCCATGTTGGTATTTGTCAGCTAGCTCCACTGCTATGGGAGCATGGTCCGACCAAGAGATTGCACCAATGTCTACTTTTAAGCATAAATAAATAATCAATACGCGAGTATGATGCATGGGCTGTTCATAAGTGTGTAAAGTCTTTCTTTGCTCCGTGGAGGCAGCGCCAGACATCATATAGGTCAAATCTCTGCAGCAGAGTTACAATTGTATGGTCTACTCTTCTGGAGGGGGTGTTAGAGTCCATCTCTGGTGATAACGCCACATTGAAATCTCCTCCAATGAGGAGTGTTCCTTGAGCTTGTTCCATGACTTTAGCCAATAGCTAAACTTAGACTTAGGAATTTTTTAATCTTAACGTTAGGGGCGTATATATTGACAAGTGTGTAAATAGTTTGGTTCAGCTCACAGATTAAAATGATGTATCGGCCCTTGGGGTCTTGTACTGTCTGTATGTGGCGAAACACCATAGAGTCTTTAATAGCTATAAACACTCCAAATTTTGTTTGGGTCCATTAGTCATATAGATGTAGGGGAAGTGTGGGAAATTAATTTGTGGACATTTATCATTGGCGAAATGCGATTCTTGGGTGAAAATCACGTCTGCCTTGAGAGTTTTTGCTTAGCAGGGCATATCTCTTATAGGGGCTGTTGAGGCCTTTAGCGTTTATAGATATAACCTTCAACGGCATGATGACAGGTTCATATAGGTTTGTAATACGTGGTTAGTTTCTGCTGTAGTAATGTTCAAAACAAGGGACTTGTGATACCTGTGAGATGGAAGGGTTGGGTTGCATCTGTTGGTGTTTCTCCTGGATCTGTTCTTGAAGACGTTGGGCTTCATGTTCAGTAGAGCAGTCTCGTCTTTTGTGTTGCACCACTGGTCGACTGTTCCTGTGGAGATGGTTTCCGGGCTAGAGAAGAGGGGAGAGGGATGAAACGAGCAAGGGGGAAAACAGTAGCATAACATGAGTAATAATTTCCCGGTAGAACTCAGGAACAATGTGCAGCTCAGGCTGCTGAGGTGTCTCTTGAGGGTGTAAGTACACCAGTGAACTTCATTGGTTTAAGGAGGAACTGGAGGTTACTATCTAAGCTCCTGCACCCACACCTAGTGGTGGTTGTGTAGTAGGAGGAACCTTGATGTGAAAAAATGTCCGTCTTAGGATCATTCAGTTTGCAGATGTTCCGGAGATGACTCCGCTTGACATTGCATATCTGCTGGGATTAGTTGCCACTCTTTAAACAGGTGTATGCCTTTTTCAACACTGTTTTTCAACGGGTAGGTTTTCCCATTCCAAGTGACCAGTAGTTTTGTGGGGAAGCCCCAGTGGTATATGACACTATGGTTGCGTAGGACTTTGGTGAGCGTTTGTAGCTTTTTTGTATTCATTGCTGTTTGTTGGGAGATATCTGTGTAGAGTGGGATATTTAGAAAATTGTCTGGGACAACTGGTGACCGTTTGGCCACCACCATGACCCTCTCCTTCACATGATAATAGTGTATGCGTGCCAGAGTGTCCCTGGGAGCAGTATCTGGAAGAAACTTTGGTTTCGGTATGCGATGCGCTCTGTCAATGCATAGTTCTATGTCGCTCAGAGTTTGGATAAGGGCCTTCATTAGGCGTTGGATTAAGTTAGTCAGTTTGTTCGGTTGGATAGTTTCTGGGATGCCTCTGAACTTTATATTGTTACATCTTGAACGATCTTCGAGATCGGCTAATTTGTTTTGGAGATGTTGCAGTTCAGATTCCTGGCCGGCGTAAGCATCTACCAAATCGTTATGTGCTGAGTAGAGGTCCCCCATTTTATTTTCCAGGTGCATAATTCTGTCAGCATGTGACTGTACAGTTTCTTGCAACGAAGTGAACATGTCAGAGAGGTCCTTGAATAGTGTGTTTCTAAGGGATAGGAGCATGTTCTTCATAGTGCTCTCTGAAATAGTTTGCTCTGTAGCAGTAAACATGTCTATAGTGGGACCGTGCTGTATGGTCTGTATTAGTGCTTGCGGCGAAACAGCCTGCAGGCCCAGGGATATTTCCTCTCCCTCCCTTCATTGCTTAGTTTTAGCTGGGCTGCGTGAGGTAGGGGTTGAGGGAGGGGATGAGTCCTCCATTGTCCCCGCTTGTGTAAAATGCTGGTTTTGGGCCTGTTGGAAGTTAGCACTCCCAGTGGAGCCGAGCCCGGCTCCAGTGCCATCTTGCCTACCTCTAGGTGGTGACACCGGGTAGAAGTCTGTAAGGCACTGTGGCTGCTTATTGGCCTTCCTGCGATTGCTCATCGTGGGCTCCGGTGTCTAGAGTGGCTCCCCGAGTCTGTTGTTGCTCAGCTCCGGTCCGCTGCTATCTTCCTCGCCGGCCAGACACACCACCCCCCAATGGTTATTTTAATACGCAGTATACAATATAATCAGGAATAAATATCTATAAAAGTTCCTATTTTTTGTTTTATGATTGGAAGGGGTTTTCTTTCTGCTATAGCTGTTGTCTTACACAAAAATCCAATTAAGCTCTTTAAGATCACTTTTTTAAATCAATATTCTTTTTTATGCATTATGCATTGATGGCCCCAGGGAAACAATTCAAATTGTTCACCTGTCATCATTTCCTTCAGGAACTGATTATATTGTCCACCTGTCATCCTTTCCTTCAGGAAGTGATTATAGGCATTACCAACATACAGTATACAGCAGTTGCATTCTGAGGCATTTGCCTGATGTTCATATAACAGTGAATAATTGTAATCGTAATTGAAAAAATGTGTTGTATGTTGTTAATGTGTCATATCAGTGAACAAAATTACAGGTTGTCGTAGCTGAAACATAGATCTAGATACATCCAGACTAATTTAAAAAAGCCTGTGAATTATTGGAGAGAAAAATGTATGCTCTGCTATGCAATAGTAATTACACATATTTATGCAGGATGACCAAATCAAAGTCATATTGTTTAAGTAGTATTATAGGTATACCAAGCCATTTTTCCTACACAATTGTTGATAAAGAATAGTCTGAGAATAAATAATACCTTCAGTGCTACTAACCATAGAGCCTCTGTATATTAAACCATGCATAAACTTAAAAAATTGTATTTTTAACTCACAACTAATTTAATATTCAACAAGTTTAAGTGGAAGACATTTGCAGAGACCTCCATAGCACTGACAACATCAAACTAACAGGTGATAAAGTCATCTTACTTCATGCAATGACATCTTGCTTTGCACCATGAAATTTAAAGGGACAAAGGGTTGACTTCGAATAACTGAGCAGCAAGAGTTTCTGAAAGACTTAAAAACTACATTTCTAGACCTTACATAGTTAGTCTGGCTGAAAAGATACAAGTCCATCTATTCATCCAGTAGAACGAAAAAAAAAAAAAAATATATATATATATATAAATATATACATACAGTATCTCGCAAAAGTGAGTACACCCCTCACATTTTTGTAAATATTTTATTATATCTTTTCATGTGATAACACTGAAGAAATGACACTTTGCTACAATGTAACTCAACACAACTCAATGTAACTCAACACACAGCCATTCATGTCTAAACCTCTGGCAACAAAAGTGGTTACACCCCTAAGTGAAAATGTGCATATTGGGCCCAAATAGCCATTTTCCCTCCCCGGTGGCACGTGACTCATTAGTGCTACAAGGTCTCCTGTGTGAATGAGGAGCAGGTGTGTTAAATTTAGTGTTATCGCTCTTACTCTTTCATACTTGTCACTGAAAGTTTAACATGGCACCTCATGGCAAAGAACTCTCTGAGTTCTGAAAAAAGAACTGTTGCACTGCATAAAGATAGACTAGGCTATAAGAAGATTGCCAAGACCCTGAAACTGAGCTGCAGCACAGTGGCCAAGACCATACAGCAGTTTAACTGGACAGGTTCCACTCAGAACAGGCCTCGCCATGGTCGACTAAAGAAGTTGAGTGCACGTACTCAGCATCATATCCAGAGGTTGTCTTTGGGAAACAGACGTAAGAGTGCTGCCAGCATTGCTGCAGAGGTTGAAGTGGTGGGGGGTCAGCCTGTCCGTGCTCAGACCATACGCCGCACACTGCATCAAATTGGTCTGTGTGGCTGTCGTCCCAGAAGGAAGCCTCTTCTAAAGATGACGCACCAGTTTGCTGAAGACAAGCAGACTAAGGACATGGTTTACTGGAGCCATGTCCTATGGTCTGACGAGACCAAGATAAACCTATTTGATTCAGATGGTGTCAAGGGTGTGTGGCAGCAACCAGGTGAGGAGTACAAAGACAAGTGTGTCTTACCTACAGTCAAGCATGGTGGTGGGAGTGTCATGATCTGGGGCTGCATGAGTGCTGCCGGCACTGGGGAGATACAGTTCATTGAGGGAACCATGAATGCCAACATATACTGTGACATACTGAAGCAGAGCATGATCCCCTCCCTTCTGAGACTGGTCCGCAAGGCAATATTCCAACATGATAACGACCCCAAACAAACCTCCAAGATGACCACTGCCTTGCTAAGGAAGCTGGGGGTAAAGGTTAAGGACTGGCCAAGCATTGTCCCCAGACCTAAACCCTGTTGAGCATCTGTGAGGCATCCTCAAATGGAAGGTGGAGGAGTGCAAGGTCTCTTACATCCACCAGCTCTGTGATATAATCATGGAGGAGTGGAAGAGGACTCCAGTGGCAACCTGTGAAGCTCTGGATAACTCCATGCCCAAGAGGCAGTGCTGGAAAATAATGGTGGCCACACAAAATATTGACATTTTGGGTTTCATCTCTCACATGTCTAGCATATTGTCACATTTAAACGACAGGGGAGTTTTATTGAGTTGTGTGTTGGTAATTATAGATTTGGCGACCATTGTTTTCACTCATGTGGGGATTCACTTTTACAGGTTTAACCCGGGTTTTACAGTTATAAAACACACCGGTGGTAATAAAAGGTCGTGACGGAGAACCCGTACCTCAATAGGTCTCGAAGTGTCCAACGGTGACCTCAGGAGAAGGTGAGGAGGTACTAATATAGTGTCTCGACCACCTACATTCTCTGGAAC
>BLSH010174572.1:270984-294685 GCA_018402905.1 Glandirana rugosa | reverse complement strand
CCTCGGTATAACTTGACGGTCACTGGTCATACCCTCTCAATATATATATATATATATATATATCACAAAAGTGAGTACACCCCTCACATTTTTGTAAATATATTATTTTATCTTTTCATGTGACAATGCTGAAGAAATGACACTTTGTTACAATGTAAAGTAGTGCGTGTACAGATTGTATAACAGTGTAAATTTGCTGTCCCTTCAAAATAACTCAACACAAATAACTGAACTGTCCTGTCTAAACCGCTGGCAAAAAAAGTGTACAAATTGCACCTAGTTAGCCATTCTCCCTCCCCAGTGTCATGTGACTTGTTAGTGTTACATCTCAGGTGTGAATGGGGAGCAGGTGTGTTAAATTTGGTGTTATTGCTCTCACTCTCCCATACTGGTCACTGGCAGTTCAATATGGCTCCTCATGGAAAAGAACTCTCTGAGGATCTGAAAAAAAGAATTGTTGCTCTACATAAAGATGGCCTAGGCTTTACGAAGATTGCCAATACTCTAAAACTGAGCTGCAGCATGGTGGCCAAAACCATACAGCGGTTTAACAGGACAGGTTCCACTCAGAACAGGTCTCGCCATGGTTGACCAAAGAAGGTGAGTGCACGTGCTCAGCGTCATATCCAGAGGTTTTCTTTGGGAAATAGATGTATGAGTGCTGTCAGCATTGCTGCAGAGGTTGAACGGGGCGGGGGTCAGCCTGTCAGTGCTCAGACTATACGTCACACACTGCATCAAATTGGTCTGCATGGCTGTCGTCCCAGAAGGAAGCCTATTCTATAAATGATACACAAGAAAGCCTGCAAACAGTTTGCTGAAGAAAAGTAGACTAAGAACATGGTTTACTAGAACCACGCCCTGTGGTCTCATGAAACCAAGATAAACTTATTTGGTTCAGATGGTGTCAAGCATGTGTGGCGCGGCAACCAGGTGAGGAGTACAAAGACAAGTGTGTCTTGCCTACAGTCAAGCATGGTGGTGGGAGTGTCATGGTCTGGGGCTGCATGAGTGCTGCAGGCACTGGGGAGCTACAGTTCATTGAGGGAACCATGAATGCCAACATGTACTGTGACACATTGAAGCAGAGCATGATCCCCTCCCTTCAGAGACTTGGCTGCAGGGCAATATTCCAACATGATAACGACCCCAAACACACCTCCAAGATGACCACTGCCTTGCCAAAGAAGGGAAAGGTGATGGACTGGCCAAGCATGTCTCCAGACCTAAACCCTATTGAGCTTGCTCAATCAGAAGGTGGAGGAGCACAAGGTCTTCAACATCCAGTTCTGAGATGTTGCCATGGAGGAGTGGAAGAGGACTCCAGTGGCAACCTGTTAAGCTCTGGTGAACTCCATACCCGAGAGGGTTAAGGCAGTGCTGGAAAATAAGGGTGACCACACAAAATATTGACACTTTGGGCCCAATTTGGACATTTTCACTTAGGGGGGTACTCACTTTGTTGCCAGCGGTTTAGAAATGAATGGCTGTGTGTTGAGTTATTTTGAAGGGACAACAAATTTACATTGTTATATAAGCTGTACACTCAGTACATTGTAGCAAAGTGTTATTTCTTCAGTGTTGTTACATGAAAAGTTATAATAAAATATTTACAAAAATGTGAGGGGTGTACTCACTTTTGTGGAATACTGTATATATATTGTGGCGTTATGAGAGCCGAGGTGATCGATTGACGATATCTGTCACCTCGCATGCATTCATTGACAGTGGACTAAGATGAAATCCAGTCCAGGTTTTACCAGCCACCTTGGCAGGGTTGGTTACGGACCAGATTTTGCAGTCCACTGGTGTCCACCAGCAGCTGGTATAAATAATCAGGAAGTGAACAGAGGTTCACTGATCTGGGACTCAGGAACCATCAAGCCTGATTAAAGCTGATGAAATGAACTTTGCTTTGTGGCTGAAAAAAGGTTTGCATTATCTTTGTTTTGTGAGTGACTGGGGGACTTCACTCCTGAGTTAGGAAAACCAAAATGTTTATTTAGTGCCTGGATGGCGAGGATTTATTTTCTGTTTTGTTTATTTGATTTTCCTGCAACCTTTTAAAATAAACCTGGCTACAAGTCAGATTTTAAGAAAAACTGCTATTTGAAGTACCTTTTTTACAGGGAAGGTGATCCCCATTGAGCTAATCCCTCAGACATGGTGGACTCAGCAGGCATCTTCCTGAACAAGTGGAAAGATGGAGGATGTATTAAAAGCCTTGCTGCAGGCTACTGCAACCCAGCAGGAGAACAATCGCCAGCAACAGGAAGCAAACCGTCAACAGCAGGAAACCTAGGCCACTGCAGCGCAGCAGGAGGCAAATCGCCAGCAGCATGAGGCGAATCGCTAGGCCATCCCCGCCCAGCAGGAGATGAGTCGCCAGTTTGCGGAGGCCCTGGTGGAATTAAAGAAGGGGTCCGCAAGTCCTTTACCAGTGGAACAAAAAATGCTGTGTGCCAGCTTTTCATGTAAAAGATGACACCTGCAGATGATGTGGAAGCGTACCTAGCAATTTTTTAAAGAGTCGCTGTTCCAGAAGCATGGAAAAAAGAGCAATGGGCAGGACTGCTAGCGCCTTTTCTGACAGGAGAATCCCAAAAGGCCTATTATGACCTGGAATCAGAGGCTGCCCAGGATTGTGAGACACTGAACGCGGAGATGCTTGCACGCATGGGCTTTACCATTGCAGTCCGGCCTCAATGGGTGTATCGCTGGTCATATAGTACTGACAAGCCACCCCACTCCCAAATGTTTGACTTGATACACCTCACCAAGAAATGGATGCAGCCAGAGACTTTAAGATTGTGGAGAGTGTGGTCTTGGACCATTATTTATGGGCACTCCCTGCCACTTTGAGGAAGTGGGTCAGCCATGGGGACCCTAAGACTGCAAATCAACTGGTGGACCTGGTGTAGAGCTATACTGCTGCCAAGGACTTGTTTCACCCATCCATGCCCTATTCCAATGTCTCGAGGGGTGAAAAATTGCCCGGAAGGTCCGGTAAGATTGTTTTAGGGTTCAAGGGCATGGGGAAAGTTTTAAAAAAGACTATTGCTAAAAATAATGAGACTATGGGCTCAGGACCTGGAGACTGGCCAAATAGGTCAAGAAGGTCTCTGAGGCCTTTAGAGGGCTGGGTACAGAAAATATAAAATGTTATCACTGCCATGCGTTTGGTCATGTTGCTGCTAACTGTTCCCTAAATGATGAACCAATGCAATGTGATAATGCTTACTTAATAAAATGCATGTCTCTTTTTGCACAGGTGGCATGTACTGCCACGTGTCAGGAGCGCATGGAAAAACAAATGTGTGTGATTTCAGTTGATGGAAAGCCAGTCATGGCTCTGCTAGATTCTGGTACTGTGGTGATATTAGTCAAAGGTGATTGTGTAAATCCTGCAAAGTTACACCCTAGCACCATTGGGGTTATTTGCATACATGGGGGCACACATGACTACCAGACTGCTGTGGTTAAGATTGACACCCCTTGGGGCATAATGACACATTCAGTGGGGGTGGTACCCTCACTGCTGCATGAAGCCCTAGTGGGGAGAGATTTATGGGAAAACAAAAGGAGTCGGGAGGACAGAGCTCCCCCTGCTGAGGAAACACGGGAACTCACACCAGACCCTTTTGATTACCAAATTGAAAGGAAAACTGTTGGCGTTTCCGAGGAAGAGGAAGATCCTTTTCCTTTTTCTGTAATGGCTGGGGAGCAGGAGGAGCTGGAATCCAGCCCCCAGCTGGAGGTTAATGAACAAGAGGTTATCTCTATAAACATTCCGAGGATAAGGAGTAATGGGATTTTAAGGTGCCATATAACAACAAGTTTTTTTAAAAAATATATAATTTTATTTGAACAGAGTAAAAAGCACAGAAAACATATCAAATGTTTAAAAACAATTCACCAGTACGTCAAACAACAATTCAGATGTGTGCTCTACATGTTTTGCCATGCAATTCGGCTTCTTCAGGAGCCATTTAACACAGATTTGTCTTTGTTTTTGACTAAAATAAAAAGAGAATGGTCAAAAATACAAGAAATGTATCCAAACTCCTCATTATAGTGCTCATTATATCTGGAGGAGGGAGGAACAACTCTACGCAGTTAAATATATACAAATAATATTCAGCATTGGTTTCTATACCAAAGTCACCCCTCACCTTGTTACCAGGAATGGGAGGGACAGGGCCACGGACACTACTGCAGTACAGACATCCAAGGGGCATTCGACAACCACAGAGGGAATAAGACCACTGATGAGTAAAAAGAGCTTATTTAATGATCTGTCTTTCCTTATTTGAATTTACACTTTCAAACTAAGAATACCTCATTAGATATTTTGAAAGGCCAATTTGACTATTTGAAGTAATGACATATCCACCCACCTGATAAATTTGGTGGAGAGGAAGAAAGTTTAGCAAGGGTATTCAGAAAGCTCCAAACAAAGTGTCTCTAATAGACAGAGAAGTAAGTACATTATATTTTACATATGTATATATTGATGCTTTGTCTGTTTAAGATTAAACAGATACTATTAATAAAAGTAATTTTATCTAGTTAAATAATAAACCTCTAGACAATTAATTTTATATATGGGTATTCTCACCTCTATCAATGTTGAGTCCATAAACAGATCAAATCTAATGAACAGGCGTTTTCCTGTCTTTGTCCACCAAAGGGGGTGAGCCCCCCTCTGGGTGCTGAAACCAGCAATAGACAATGGAATGTTAGAAATGCTTCAAACTACAAGCGGTCACAGGGAGGTAAACATTACTCCCCCAGAACTTGTTTACTACTTGTTTACTAATTAATGCACATATTTAAGGTCTGCAAAGATCCAATTTGTTGTTTACCTTAAAAATCCCAGGAAAAGGGATTCATGTTCATTTCTCAAAGTCAGAGGGGATTAGGCATTTTTGCAGAGGTTAAAAAACTCCCCTTGGCATGATACACCAAACGCTTCAAACTATAAAAGATCCAAGGATCTGCCTAATTTGACACAGACACCAGCATCGGGATAGAGAGTACTGACACTGGAATTTTAAAGCTCTTAATATATGCAATTTATAAAGTAAATTTTTTTATCGCTTGAATTATTTTTCCCATTATGGACGTGAGTAGGGCCTCATGTCTAACTTTTGTCTAAGGCCTTACAAAGCCTAGAGCCACCTCTGGTAACTGTCACTACCTCAAATCAAGTGCTGATAACAGGAATACAGAAACATAAAAGGCTCATTAAGAGCCTGGTTTGTTCTTTACCTTTAGAGTTCCTGACCAAAGTCTGTGTGTGTCCACTCATCAGAGCCACCAGCGGTGCAACCATGCTGCCGGCTGCTAGGGGATTATATACCCCCTCCAAACGAGCAGCGTCTGACATCACCGCTCGATTGCGGACGCCTATTGGGTGCCTCACTCCCCTCCATCCAATCAGTACTAGTTTATGTATCTGACCAATCGCGCCTCAATGGCGCGATATATCCGGTTCGCGCATGCGCGATGCGCACTCATGAAGCCTTAGTGGCCATCTTTAGTTTTCTTTGTTAGGAATGGATAGAATGCAAGAGATTGGGCAAATGAGGATGCGCTGATATAACACAATAGCGAAGCCGTATGAGCCATTTTGGAAGATCCCTGGCTTAATATCCCTTGCAGAGAAAAAGGAGGGCAAGCATATAAATGCTAATAATTTTTTTAGGCAAAAAGCTAAAGAAATATACCATTGTACACTGTAAGCAGATAAAATAGATTTTTAAATTCACCTAAAATTTTTTTTTTTGAGCCTTGGCCATCTATTGCGATACAGGTGGTTATTTTGGCTCAAGCTGTGCAATCCCAATCGGTAACTGTAAAGCTCATAATAAGTGATACAGTAACCAATTAGCATTTTTTAGGATGCAAACTGAACAATCAAAATTAAGAAACTAACGATATTCGTTTAAAGGGACATAACATATAAAATGCATGCCTCTCATTATTTGTTTTAGTAAAGTTCTTTATCTATTCTTTATCTATTGATGCCTGCCTAGAACCACATATTATAAATTAAAATGGACCGGTTGGGGATTAAAGCAACAAACGGCACCAATTAGGTCCCATGTGTAACTGGGGCCAGATGGTGCCCCGGGCGTCCATGTGGCTGCCTGCCTAAACCCTGAAGGCCACTGCAGCATATGGCTCAGTATTAACTCACCCAAAACAGACCCAATATCACTTCTGGCACCACAACCAGCGCTGTCCAAGAGAAAAACAATTACAAATTTAAGCATAAATACAAATCTACATTTACAAATCAAAGAGAACAATCTAATTCAAAAAAGTACTGGTGATTGGTTCTGCATGGACCCATTCGACAGCTCCCAGCAGACTGGAAATTCCTGAACTTAACCGGCGTTTCCCCAAACTCCTAGAAGTATAAATAAGGGGGATATAGAATCAAAGAAAAGGCCTGAAAGATTGAAGATCCATTTAACTTCCTTTTGTAAGAGCAATTTATCCACATCACCACCCCTTTCATTTGCTGTGCTCCAATGCAAAGAATTTAATCAACTGAGAATTGAACTGGTGGTACAGCCCCATGTGACAGCTTATAGGGCTTTCAAATTTCTTTGCGACAACTAGTTTAACATGATCTCTTATTCTATGAAAGAAGGGCCTTTTTGTTTTCCCTACATAGAATGCCCCACATTGGCATTCCATGTAGTAAACCACCCCTACCCTACAGATTGACAGGTCGCATAGAAATGGGGTCTGTAAAACTGACCATTGGGTAATTTTATCCATTCTGATGTTTGAATATATTGACAAAAATTCTTACAAGGGGCTGTACCACAATGTCTGGGTAGTTTTCTATTGAATTTAGGATCATAGTGACTATGAACTAAATGATCTTTAAGGGATCTGGACCTTCTGTATGTTATTTCAGGATATTCTTTGAGATATTTCCTGACTGTATGATGAACCAATGCAATGTGATAATGCTTACTTAATAAAATGCATATCTCTTTTTGCACAGGTGGCATGTACTTCCACGTGTCAGGAACGCATGGAATAACAAATGTGTGTGATTTCAGTTAATGGAAAGCCAGTCATGGATCTGCTAGATTCTGGTACTGTGGTGATATTAGTCAAAGGTGATTGTGTAAATCCTGCAAAGTTACACCCTAGCACCATTGGGGTTATTTGCATACATGGTGACACACATGACTACCAGACTGCTGTGGTTGAGATTGATACCCCTTGGGGCATAGTGACACATTCAGTGGGGGTGGTACCCTTACTGCTGCATGAAGCCCTAGTGGGGAGAGATTTATGGGAAAACAAAAGGAGTCGGGAGGACAGAGCTCCCCCTGCTGAGGAAACACGGGAACTCACACCAGACCCTTTTGATTACCAAATTGAAAGGAAAACTGTTGGTGTTTCCGAGGAAGAGGAAGATCCTTTTCCTTTTTCTGTAATGGCTGGGGAGCAGGAGGAGCTGGAATCCAGCCCCCAGCTGGAGGTTAATGAGCAAGAGGTTATCTCTGACTCCAATAGTGAGATTGGACAGAATGTGGTGCCTGCCTTATAAGTCAGAAAAGAAGATATTTGTATGGAATAACTAAAAGACGCCACACTCAATAGAGCCAGAGAAAACATTAAAATGGTAGATGGGGAACCTGTTGAACCTAATATAGGGGTGTATTTTCCCTACATGGCTCTGAAAAATAACTTGTTGTATCAGGTGGTGGAGGGAGAGGAAGAGGTAGAGCAGCTAGTGGTTCCCAAGCCCGATCATTGGATGGTATTAGATTTAGCCCATGGTCATATAATAGGGGGACATCTGGGTATAGAGAAGACCAAGCAGAGAATAACCCAGAGATTCTTTTGGCCCAGGTTATATGCAGATGTCAAAGAATATTGTGAGTCATGCCTAGAGTATCAGTATTCTGTGCCATCGCCCCATTTCCTCAGTCCGTTGGTACCACTACCAATCATTGAAGTGCTTTTTGAAAGAATTGGCATGTATCTGGTGGGACCAGTAGTAAAGTCTGCCCAGGGCCATCAGCCCACACTGGTAATACTGGACTATGCCACGCAATATCCTGAAGCCATTCCCTTGCATAATAACTCCTATTGCCAAATAGCCTGTCCAGGTATTTAGTCATGTGGATATTCCAAAAGAAATATTGACAGATCAAGGCACCCAATTTATGCCCAGAGTCACTAAAGAATTGTGTAAGCTGTTCAAAATCGCCCATCTCTGTACCTCTGTCTACCACCCTCAAACTGATGGTCTTGTGGAGAGATTTAACAAAACGCTCAAAAGCACGTTAAAAAAAGTGGTGGACAAAGATGGGAAAAATTGGGATTTTTTTGCTGCCATACCTCATGTTTGCCATAAGGAAGGTACCTCAGGCATCTACAGGTTACTCTCCTTTTGAACTACTGTATGGGAGACATCCCAGGGGGTGCTAGATGTTGCAAAAGAAATGTGTGAGGGAGCGACCACGCCTTATAGAAGCATCATCGAGCGTATCTCACTGATGCAAGAGAGAATCGCTGCTTTCATGCCGCTTGTACGGGAACATATGGAGGAAATATGGAAAAGGGTTTATAATCGGGGTGACCAGACCCGGATCTTAAACCCTGGTGATAGAGTGCTTGTACTAGTCCTCACCGTTGAGAGTAAATTTCTAGCAAAATGGCAAGGTCCCTTTGGAATTATGGAAAGAGTAGGGGAGGTAAACTACAAAGTTTACCAGCCAGGGAAAAGGAAACAGAGGAAATATATCATGTTAATCTCTTAAAAATTGGAAGGACAGAGAGACTTTACTGGTGATGCCAACCCCCCAAAAGGACATGGCCCCGTGGCACCTGAAGTACCCATAACTGAAACCTTGTCAGTGGCCCAACAGAAGGACGTTAAAGAATCTGTGAGTAAGAATAGAGACTTTTTCTCTCACCTGCCCGGACTGATCAGAGTTATCCAGCATGACATAATTACGGAACCAGATGTCCGTGTAAATGTAAAGCCCTATAGAATACCCGAGGCTAGGCGGGAAGCAGTTGCACATGAAATAAAGAACATGTTAGAGCTGGACGTGATGCCGTTTGATCAAAATTAAAATTATCAACCTACAGAGGGCTGAATTCAAAGACACCCCGAAAATCAAAGTGACAAATGATGCAGCAGGCTAGTCCATTTTGCTGAAATTTCATTGCAGCAACTCTATATGGTACTCCATAGTTTGTATGGCCCCCATGTGCTTGTATGCATGCCTGACAACATTGGAGCATGCTCCTAATGAGACGATGGATGGTGTCCTGGGGTATTTCCTCCCAGATCTGGACCAGGGCATCATTGAGCTCCTGAACAGACTGAGGTGAAATCTGGTGGCATCTGAAGAACTGAAACATAATGTCCCAGGAGTTGTTGAGGTCTAGTTGTCTATCCTGTAGAGGTCTGTGTGTCCCTTCATGGACATGCCTCCCCAGACCATCATTGACCCACCACCAAACCGGTCATGCTGAACGATGTTACTGGCATCATAATGTTCTCCACGGCTTCTCCAGACCCTTTCATGTCTGTCACATGTGCTCAGGGTGAACTTGCTATCATCTGTGAAAAGCACAGTTCACCAGTGACAGATCTGTCAATTCTGGTGTTCAATGGCAAATGCCAATCGAGCTCCACGGCGCTGAGCAGTAAGCACAGGGCCCAATCAGGCCACCCTCATGAAGTCTGTTTCTGATTGTTTGGTCAGAGACATTCACACCAGTGGCCTGCTGGAGGTCATTTTTTACTCCTTGCACCAAGGGGTAGATACCGGACCTTCTACGGCCCTGTCCAGCTCCCCTAGAGAAATTGCCTGTCTCCTGGAATCTCCTCCATGCTCTTAAGACTGTGCTGGGAGACACAGCAAACCTTCTAGCAATGCCATGTATTGATGTGCCATCCTAGAGGAGTTGGACTGCCTGTGCAACCTCTATAGGGTCCAGGTATCACCTTATGCTACCAGTAGTGACATTGACCCTAGCCAAATGCAAAACTAGTGAAAAACAGTCAGAAAAGATGAGTAGGGAAAAAATGTCAGTGGCCCCAACATGTAAAACCATTCCTGTTTTGAAGGTCTCATTGTTGCCCATTTAGTGCACACATTAATTTCATTAACACCAAAGCAGCTGAACCTGATCATCATGAACAACCCCCCTGCTACTTAAAGGGGAGTTCCACCCAAAAGTGTATCCTGTCCACACTTCTGGGAGACCGGGCCATGGTGGATTACGTCAGCAGCCTTTTCCCCCTCCTCCCCCGCCGCTGAGCCAGTGAAAGAGCGCAGTTCGATTCGTGCAATCGCAGTAGGGGCCCTTACCCGCAATGGCCACGATAGCACCCGACCAGCCGATCCAAAGGTCGGTGGCGCTGGACTCCAGAACAGGTAAGTGTCCTAATGTTAAAAGTCAGCAGCTACTGTATGTATTAATTTTTTTGTCTTGACAAGACGTGACATATAACTATTTATTTTCAATTAATATAAAAACAAAAAAACAAAATATCTATTGCCATTTTCCACAATGATTAGATTTTATTATAATTGCCCTTACTTTTCCTTACATTTATTAGAGTACAAAGTAATCAACTTCTCACTTTTGAATAGCAGCAATACCAGGATATCCTTAAGATTAAAAAGGTCACATTTAGCAATACTTTACAAATGTAGAGCATGCCTGCTGAGTTAAGTATAATCACTCACATAAGTCAACACATATTGAAAGTTTTAAAGTTCAAACTTTGTAACATTTAATACCATTTCATATATTGAGTTAAACACAGTAGAGATTAATTCTAAAAAAAAATGTACTTTATATATGTATCAACATGAACACAGCATGATAAGTTGGTTTTTATTACTTGTTAGACTGCGTATCAATTAGCAATATGCTGATTGCTAAACTATGTCCAGTAATATCCTCACCAACTGTTCAAAACAAAAAAAGGTAGTCTGAATACATGACCAGCAATCACACTGGGCTTCCAGGATAACTTTTTTCATGACCATATTGCTCCTAACAGGTGAGCATAATTTTAGGTTTTAGCATATGTTTATGTCTGTACCACATTCATTTGGATAAGAGAAATTAAAATGATCTGCAAATTTAAGTGTTAGGAATTACTAAACACTCAGACCAGTGATTGTGTATAAAAAATACAGAAAGCAACCAATCTTTCATTTCTGTCCAGACACAAACCAGCATTTCTATGAATCATTTGGACTGATTTACCACAGGCAAATAGGTTATTCACTTTGCAAGGGAATTTTCACTTTTCAAAACAATTTTTTCTTTGCTTAGCGAATATGGTGAAATGTGATCTTTGGGTATTTTCTCTACTATTATATTCTTGGAAATTGTTACAGCTTTAAATGTCGCTGCTATTTGTTCTGACATGTTGGGCATGTTGTCACCTTCTGCCTATTACTGTATGAAAAATTAATTAAGAAAGAGGTGGGATTTTAATGGTGCTACAAAAAGCACAATGGTATATAAAAAGTAGAAATTTTATTCATAGAAAACTAAAAACAGGTACGTAGAAGATTTTTAACCTCCACTGTGATAATACAGAAAACATTACCACAATACAGTACAGAGTTTTATTCTGGAAACATTGAAAAAACTGTCTAGATGCCTATGAGTTTTACATGTTTCGCCTATAGCTTCGTCAGGAACTGTGAGGCATACAGTATTTCTAAACAAGTATAAGAAATAAGAAAATGTATTAATAACACAAAACAAAGATCGAAATAACATTTCATACAAACTCCAAAACATAAAATGACATACAATTCATCATGAAACAACAGACATTTACTTATTAAACTCATGTCACCTAAAACCCTTTGTGGAGGCTGAACCCATATAGTGAATTGATATTCATAGTTTACCTGAAAAAGTTTCCTGTAAAATTTCCCATCTCAATGCTGTGCAAATCCCGCACAAATGGAGAGTCAGGCAGAGGGCACAGAAGACTGCAGGATGGATCGACAAAACAATGTGGTATGAAGTCTGTCTCAATTTCCCTTACAATAATTATTGGTCATCTGTCAAATGAAATTGACCCAATCAGATATAGACACTGCAAAACAGTATGTGCATCCATAAATGTGCATATATTTTACATACACAAGGATGCACAAAAAAGAGGGGGTGCAGGGGCAATAGATAAATATATATCTCTATATCAAAAACTCCAGGTGTATATGCAGTCTGAAATGTCAAATAGGACAATACCTTAAGTTAAAAAAAAAAAAAAAATAGGACAATCAAGAGATGTGAGAAAACAAACAGGGAGAGGGGAAAGCATCCCAAGAGAATCACCTAAGAGAGAGAGAGCTATTGACAGGTTTGCCACATATCTGGAGATCCAGATAAAGTCAGTCATTGAAGCTTCAACAAAATTGTGTGATGATGGTCAGTCAATGAAATAATTAGATCCCACAAAAGAAAGAGATATCTGCCACTGCAAATGTCAGGGAAAGAACCACCAATTTCCTTTGGAAATTCAAACAAGAGGCAAAAAACAGAGGAGCAAGGCATCAGAATGAATGTCAAGGAGAAAACCACTTAGTATCCCATACAGAGACAAGACAAAGATACCCCATAATCAACAACTGTGACAAAACTGCAAAGCTTACCTCCTCAGGGAGGATCCAGTGTAGCCCAGCGTTACCCCACTCCTGGAGACAGATGCTGCGAGCATTCAGCTCAGCGTGCACCTTATAAGGAAGTCCATCCCGATTAGCCAGCGTCTGACATCGCTGTGCTGTTCTCGGATGAAAAAAATGTCTACTGTGCATGCGCGGACATACACAAATAGTGACGTCGCATGCACGGGTATCGATTCCTTAGCAGCCATCTTTAGAAAACCTCTGAATAGAAAGATAACATAGGAGATGAGGCAGAGGGAGGTTCCTTCCCATATATGAAGAATCTGCACTGTAGAAGTATAGGATGTGACTAATTTTCTTAACTGAATATGGAAATGCATTTTAAGTGAATCCTAAGCAATAGCTTAATTAAGAATAGGAAAAACATAAAGGCTGGCATTGCTCATTTATTCACCTGCAAAATACCAGTTGTCTGTCTGCCATGGTAATTCTTAAGTATTAAGATTTGATCATTGAAAAGGAACAAATATAGATATAAGGAACAACTTTTTTCATACACTTATTTCTTACATACTTGTACATGGAGTGTGAGATATATGATTTAAAGGTATCAGACATTTTTAGAAGGCCCCCCTCCATGTTTTTCACATTACAAGGGAACTTTTAGAAATGTCAGAGAGTCAGTAGAATAGATTTCCGTGCTTGCTACAGAATTGATAGTAACCACCCAAGAAGATAAACAGGACATATGAATATATAAACTATTCTCTAAACTTACCCATCAATTCGTGCCTTGTCTGGTGCTAAAACTTTGTCAACTAGATATTTTTCATAGTTTGTAAGTTGTAAAGTGCTTAAATGTGACATATCACACCGGGTGGTATGATCCATGCTGTTTCAGATTCCGTAATGTTTTGGTCCAATCTACTTGACTAATGCAACCTGACATGAATTAATCAATATTGAGCGCCTCTGGAGAAACTCAAGATGAGGGACTTTTCTAAAGACTGCTTAAACTTTGCAATGGCAACTTTACAGGAATTGTAGCTTTTCATTTGGAGCTTTTTTTTCAAAAGTCTATGATAAAAAAATATGATAACTATCTGGATATACAGTAAAATCCTTATTTTTACCCTTTTATAGATCTAACAAAAGCTAAACACTAGGCACATATTAAAAATCATCTAGCACAGTTTGTAGTCATTTAAACATATATTACATAACTATATGTATGTAGGGAGGATTAGCACTCTAATCCCACCAGGACACTATTGCTTTGCACATTGAACTCATTTTCAGGTTCGGGTAGTTCCTTGACCAAACTTTATTTATTAAAATGTAACTGTTGCAAGTACAGGCGGTCCCAGGTTAAAAACAAGATAGGGCCTGTAGGTTTGTTCTTAAGTTGAATTTGTTTGTATGTCAGAACAGGTACATTTTTTAAATGTAACTCTAGCAAAAAAAAAAGTTTTAGTTTTTTTGGATAGCATAGGGAAGGGTTAACACCCCTGTAACAGTCATTTTGCTGTCTGTATGCAAATCTTGTGGCAAATTGCATACAAATGCGCCTCCCTCCACATAAAAACACTGTGCCCAGTTCATCTGCCCCTTTCTTCTCCCCCTTATCCTGACCCAAGGGGGGAAAAAGGGGAAGGTGCCCCGTGACCCTGGAAGTGCTCAGCTCTAAGCACTTATGGGTTCAGAGCTCAAGCATTCCCAGCTGCTGTGGCCAGGAAAAAGAGATCACAAACTCTTTGTCTCTGATCTGCATAGGCACAGTGCAGGGTAGAAATCAAGGGTCTAATAAAGCCTGTCATTGCATGAAGTTTTCACCCAGGAGTCTTGTCAGCCTCCTATAACAAAGTTAAGCAAAAAAAAAAAAAATGACATATTATATAATTAAACATGTCAGTGCACAGTCCCAGCGGCATGTATGCTTACATACATGTATAAATGGCTGTCAGGAGTAATTTCATTTTTTACCCCCTAATTTTGTGCTTATCAATCTACTAGCCATGCCTCCAATCTTTTTCAGAGCTATACTAGCCAAAGAATGTTCAGCATCATACACACTTCAGTTACTGTGCCTAGGTCCCCAGCTATGCACTGCAATTTCACCCACGGGCCACTGTGTTCCACAGGACACAGTAGTTAGCACTTTGATGTTCCAGTTCTGTAAACAACTGGCTTCTTTAAGCACTACTGAAGAGCAGCCATGCAAATAATGTGAAAAGAAGACCAACGTTTCAACTGCTGGCTGCATGGTAGACTATATATAGTAATATTAACATCCAATATTTTGTTTTTACTAAAGGGGATTTAGGGGATTTATAAAAAAATACATGTTTTTTACTGCTGACCATAATAAACAAAGACAGAATATATGTACAATACCACTATTCAAACCCTTTACCCCTAACTGGTCGATTTTATAAGAGAATTAAATAATCATATTTGCAGTTTTAAAATGCCATTGATATTTGTAAGTGAAGCCATGCATTAAACTATAGCAGGGTTAATGTTAGGCATTGAAATCATGTATGGTAAAGATCAAAGCTTTGCTTGGAAAGTGTTTAGTAATTCATAGAGAGAAAGTGGCATTTGAGTAAGCATAGAAATGTTTTATTTTTGCAGTTCTGTGAATTACAATACATGTCTTCAAGCAACGTAAAATTGAGTTTACTTTCTTCAAAGTGCAGGAAGTATCGACTTGGTTTACAACTTCATATTTGCTTGCCATATGCACAACAGAACAAAGCATTATGGCAATGGAAAAAGTGCAATCATCTAAACTACTAAAATGCCTTAAAAAAACATTGAAGAAGAAACTTTTCTTTTTTTAGGAGCCCTGCATATTGGTTGCCGAAGGTATTCTGAGTTTTTTAAGTGTGTCGTTTGTTTATTTTTTTATTACTGATTGTTTCTCTGGTGGGGGTGGAGTAAAAAATCTACAGCCATATACTGTACACTTTCTACTAGGAAAATAATTAAAAGTATAAATGTCATCACACAAAACCTTTCATTTGCCTTTAGCAGTTCCAACAGATTCTTATAGAAATGCAAAATGTGTGCACTCCATTGATAGTCTGGTTGATCTTGAATATTTTATTTTCGGATGTATGTTTTCATAACAGGGAGCGTGAACCACAACTTGGTTTAATGGTTGCCAGCCTATGATACTCTAGAACCCAGGCTTTAATACCTTGCAACTCAATGGAGATGTGGAGGAGTGTAAAGTGGATATGTATATGAGTCCTTAGTGGTAAGTATTACATTAAAGCTGTTTCCTTGCCCTACATTGGCAATTCCATATCCCCTGAACAGAACATACCAGCACTCCTCCTTTTTACGTGCTGCACCTGCTTCCATTAACATGCAGATGTGAGGGACATCTCCACAAAAAAAACTCTGACCCTTTGATCCCCCCCACATTTGCCAGACAGGTCGGGTGCTACAATTATATGCCCTCTAGGAGCCTCTTGGGCTTTAAAACCGTGTGCTAGAGGAGAGGAGAGCGCAATGCGCATGCATGCATACAGTTTGAATGGCCCCTAGTGCCCGCTAGGGGGTGCACAACTGTAGCAACATAAAAATGTCAGGTCGTATGAAGAAAATGGAAGGTCATATGAGGATTGAGAGCGCCATTGCTTTTAGCAGAGGCCCAAAAAAATTCTTTCAGCCCATAATACTTAGAAAGGAAAATATATATAAAACAAGTAGGCTTTTATTTTATGGATATTAAGTGGAACATCTGTCTTTCTGAGAACTGCAGATGTTGCCTGGATAGCTATGACTTTCACTGACTGATATGAGTTGTTGGGAATTGGTTTTAATTTCAGTTGGATAATAGTTCAGCTAAAACACATTTTCAAAATGTAAGCAAGCCTTCTTTTAAATGTACCCTTAAGCAACATACTTACTCTATGAGCACCTAAAGCAATGCATACCCTTGTGAAAAGATCATTCTTTGGTCTCAGATCTATAAAAAAATTTCATTGGCTTGTTATTGATTATCAATGTTTCAGTGTGGGCATCAAGCTATGATTTCTTTCATTATATTAACATTTCTCATTCTAACGTAAACATGCAACCACAGAACAAGCTGTAATATACAATTGATGACTGGCACAAACTGGCATGGTTGCTAATAGTGTATGTGCAGTAATTTGTAACATAGGCACCTGTAAGAAAACATTGTCATTGTGCTGGCTTATAGTTAGGGTGGGCAGAACTGGCTCTCTTTGTCATTAAGGTTAGGTATGAGGCAGATGAATCAGGCAAGTGGAATGTACAGACCAATGTTTGGAGAGCAGATTAGGTTTGAAGTTGTTGGCACAAACTGAGGTTGCGATAAGCATATCAGATCTTACTGTTCTTTTTCCATGGAATATATATATATTTCCTTCAAGTATATTTACCATACACTTTACTTTATACAGTATGTTGGGAAAGGACAGAAAGGCACTATAAATATGGCTTAGGGGACACAAAGCTGAAATCTGACTGTGGTCCTAATCTTGGTATCATACAGGATCAGAAATGAGGAATAGGACTTTGAAAGAAAACTTACTGAAAATGCTCACACGACAAAAGTAATTTGGCAGTCAGTGCGTGGTATGGCATTGCATGCATAGCTCACAGCGCTTCCCTGCAGCTTAGAGAGATCTTAGGTGTTATCTGTTCTAAAGGTTACCGGATGAAATGGCTATGTTTTCTCATATCCTTAGGGGTGGATGCATATAACACAAAGATTTAAGAGCCCTCTTAGCAGGAGGTTTGTGCCAAGCTCTAATTACCTTCCTCGTCTGCTTCGATAGCTCTTGTAAACAATCAATTCAGTCTTCAACTTTTAATACATTTTTGCAATCATGAAAAAACAGAGCATCTTTTCCATTTTCACTTATTCCTTTACCCATTCAACATATATTGCTTGTTTCTAATTCACAACTGAAGCCAATTAGCACATAAAAGATGTAAGTTGTTGGTTTCTTTTCTCACTTCATAAGAATCAGGTTTTAGTAAACATTTCAAGCTATCTTGCTAGTTAGTTTCCGATAAAAGCATCATTAGATGAAATTATCATTGTGCTGATTGAAAATAGTATAGTGATATCGAAATTTTGTGCTGAAAGTTCAATATGTTTAAACAAGATCACATACTGTGACTTGACAGCAGTAATTGTGAGCAATTATCATCAAGCCATATAAATTATATTCAACAGTAAAGTAAAACAGTTTGCAGCCCAGTTAACATTTAAATTTAGGTTTCAAGTTTAAGTTACAGTATAAAGATGCACACACACACACACACACACAAAGAAAAAAATATATATTGAGATCTTAATTCAAAAGGTTTTGGAGAAAATTGCCACATTTTGACATATGTCACCAATTTTGAATACCTGTACACAAAGTTTGCAGAGGCCAGGAGAGACTGAGTGTCTTAGGATAGAAGGTGGTGGAGATCTACCTGAACAACATAGGAGAAGTCAAAGATCACTGTGCACAGTGTCACCCATGTCCAGGGCCGGCCATACCATGGGACCCAGTGGGACCATGGGTCCCAAGTGGCACTCTAAGAGGGGCGGCAGTCCGGCCGGAAACACGGGCGTACTGCCCAAGCGTGCATTGACTTATTGTCATCATGCTTCAATTTGCATCATTGCAGCATGATGTTGAGTTGTACTGATGTCCTAGAGAGCGGGGCGGGGCTTGGGAGCGGAGTGGAGGAGGGGGGGTGGAGTAGTTCAGACTCCATGTCAGGACACAGCACAGGCAGGCCGCATCGTAGCCCACAGGCTTCCATAGCAGTAGTACCCACCGGCCGCTGCCACTGCACCGCCGCTGAGTAGCTGCCTGTACCTGTCACAAGCGCGCCATGTGGAGAGTGAGAGTCTAAGCAAGCAACTCTCCGGGCAGCTTCATGCTGAATCCTCTCTCCGCCTGCCGCCAGGGTGCATGAGGGGATGGTTGGGGGGGTCTGTACTGATTGGGGGGGTTATCCTGAGGGGGGTCTGTACTGATTAGGGGGTTATCCTGAGGGAGGTCTGTATTGATTGTGGGGTTATCCTGAGGGGGTCTGTACTGATTGGAGTGGGGGGGTTTACCTGAGGGGGTCAGTACTGATGGAGGGGGGAATTTATCCTGGGGGGCAGTCTGTACTGATAGAAGAGGAGGGATTTATCCTGGGGGGGGTCTGTACTGATTGGGTGGGATTTATCCTGAGGGGGGTCTGTATTGATGGAGGGGGAGAATTTATCATGGGGGTCTGTACTGATGGAAGGGGGGATTTATCCTGAGAGAGTCTGTACTGATTTGGGGGGTATCCTGGGGGGTCTATATTGATAGAGGGGGGATTTATCCTGAGGATGGTCTGTACGGATTGGGAGGTTATCCTGAGGGGGGTCTGTATTGACTCTAGTGACACCACTGTGAAGAAGAGAAGTATCACTAATTACTACCAAGCCACCTGCCAGGCAGTTACAACAGACAGCCAGCATTAAAATACACTGCCGGCATAGTACAGTCTCTGCCTCCAGTCTCCAGACCAGCATAGAGTGTCACCTCCTCTCCTGCTCCTATGTACATTGCTGCTGGGGAGAGTGACGAGTGGCATTGGTTTGCAGCGGCGTGGGGTGGGCATGGCTTGTGCGGCGGAGCCAGAGCAGGGCTTGGGTTATGGAGTGGAGCAGGTTTCCCGGAGCACATCACATGACAGCATAGCATAGCACTGCACAAGTACCTGCTCATTACCGACACCACCAGTGCTGCAAGATGGAATAAGAGGTCCAGGTACCATTTTGCCAGCTGGTGAGTGCTATGTTCATAGTAAATGTAGTGTGATGTATAATGTAAGTGGCAGGCTAGCTTAATTGGTTGCTCTATGTATGTTTACTCAGCTCAGGGCAAATCCCTCCCACTTGCCGACTGCGCTATAGCCGATTGATGGCTACAGCGTGGGTGGCTAGTTCTGGAAGGCCTCCTTTCACACTCACAGCAATTTTAGGTTTAAAACAGGTGGTGAGGAGGCAACATATTGCCTGCCACGTGTCAGCTATGCTCAGATCACTTTTCAGAGAAACAGTTGTGCTTGATACACTTGTGAATGAGCTCTTAGTTGCATTCAGCAATACAGTCAACAGGAGCTGAATTAAAAAAAATAGTAATGGTTATCCTCTAAGCTAATAGGCAAGGGATTGTCAAATAAATGGCATGGTTGGCTGGAAAACATGTACCAAAGCAAACCCCAAACATTTAAACTGGGACAAAGTAAGATCCCTTGCCACTTCTAATACTTTTGAGAGGCATTGGGGTTGATTTAGTAAAACTGGAGAGTGCAAAATCTGTTGCAGCTCTGCATAGAAACCAATCAGATTCCAGTTTTTTTTCTGTCAATGCTTAATTAAACAAGCTGAAGTTAGAAGCCCATTGGCTACCATGCACAATTGCACCAGATTCTGAGTGCTCAAGTATTAGTAAATCAACCCCATTGTCTCTCTGAGGATCTAGTGACACGTGATCTTTCTCAATCTTACCACATGTTGACTCATCCGGGAGAATTCTCATGCCCCAAATACATGAATAAGTGGGAACAAGATCTACAAACCCCTTTCACTGATCAACAGCAATGAAGAATTATTCAAATGACACACCTTAATATCTTGCAAAACTCAGGCTATAAAATTATAACTCTGTGGTAAAGGGTCTCATCGATCTTGCACAGGTTGTTCCCACAGAGTTCTCCGATTTGATGGCAGTGCCAAGAAGAAGGCACCATGCTTCATGCCTTCTGGTCTTGCTCTAGGCCAGTGATAGCGCACCTTGGCACCCCAGATGTTTTGGATCTACATTTCCCATGATGCTTATGCACTGTGCAGTGTAGTTGAGCATCATGGAAAATATAGTTCAAAAAAATCTGGGGTGCCAAGGTTTGGCATCACTGCTCTGGGCTATCTGCCTTTTGGAACCAGGTTCACCATTGGATCTTTAAAACTGATGAACATACAGATGCCCATGGAAGCAGCAGCCTTCCTTTTACAATCAACACCTTATACTTCTGGTTCCAGCGCCACATGCAAGGGGTCTAAGGACCGGTAGCTCTGTAGCCATCAGCATATAAAATCAGCTTCCTGAAGACCACTGACACACACAAGCTTCTTCTCCATCCCCTCTGTGACTTCACTGTAAAAATGTGGCATTTCCCTTTCCCTTACATATCGAACAATCAAGATCCCCAAAAGGTTAAAAGGGGAGCATGGGCGGACTACATGGCTACTAATTCAGGGCATAGTGCTGATCCCAATCTTTTCCGGGAAGCTGTGAAGGCTGTGCTACGTGGCAGAATCATTGACTTCCTACTGCTCCCTTGATATATGTACATGACCTTTAATGACCGCATTTTGCCCTGCATGTACAGCTGGTCCTCTGTGATCTCTTCACAATGTTTATGTCGGACATAATATCACTATGAATTTATTCCATTAACAGAAGCAGATGTGATATGGTGGCTGTTACCTGTTTATTCATGTCCACATTGGGCTACCGATGGATATTCTTAACAAGGATCTCTCCCGCTTAATGGTTAGTGAGTTGTATTGTACCTCAGTATACTCACTAACCTGTTTACCACTGTTTGTCCCTGTCTTGTATTTGTTGTCACCCTTCTGTAATTATATTTAATGCTCTGCAGGTCAAGTTGTACATTTTACGTTTATATGCTGTGAGCCATGTCCTGTGAACTTTTGATTCAATAAAAAACTTTGAACAAGAGGTTTGTTCATCTTCAGCTCCATGCATATTTGCCTGCTGAGATTGCATCACCTATATACCCTAAAAAGTTTAAAATAAAGAATTAAAAAAAACACACATTAGAATTAAACATTACATTAGAATTAAAATACTAACAATGGGCTTCAGTTATAATACATAATCATAAATATAACCTCATTTATCTGTGTGTAAAAATGATCTGGATTGTTGCTATTAGTTATATACTCCAGAAAGAATCATATGTGAAATTATATTCAGAAATATTATCTAGAACATATCAATTGGGGGTGGGACTAGCTCAACACATTTCCCAGAATCAAGTTCCACTTCTTCAGGGGGTCATATTCTAGCTCCCTTTGTTAGTATTATATGCCTTCTGTAGCATATGATTTTCTGCAAAGATGAATAGTCCCCCTTTCTAAAGTGTATATATTTTAGGTGGAAATTTTCCTATGCTTTATAATGTTGGGTATATTATTATTATTATTTGGGTGGAGGGTCCCCCAGACAGACACGTAAATACTTATATATTGGTTATTACTTCCGCTTTTATATGGTATATTTAGTTTATACACTAGTATTGGTCCCTCCCTGTCGTCTTCTTCCTTTATCCATCTGGATGGCTGGCCTCGGTGCTCGCCCGGTAGACTGTTTGATGATAGTGGCCTCTAATATTTCAGCACACTCAATATACTATATGTATGTACTCTATGGGCGGGATTGTCTGCATGCTTATATATGTATAGCTATGTTATATTTATGGGTTGATGTTATGTATATTTTGTAATATTTTTTTTTCCTTTTAATTTAGATAATAGATCATCACCCAGCCTCCTGAAGAAGCAGAACTTGATTTTGAGAAAACGTTATATGTTTTAGATGTCAATCATGTTGACCAGCAATGCAGATCCACATCAGTCACAATGGATAATGCCAAACGCACAATTAAATAAATATAAAAATCTCGATGGACATCCCTGATTCTGTCACTCATTTGCCACAAATTACATCTACCGGGGCCCTGTCACTAAAAGTAAACAAAGGTGCGGGGCCTCCTCTGTGAATTAATTGTGGCCATATTTGGTCAGTGATATCATGCTTTCCCCATACTTTTGTTTAAATGGCTGGGGATTCCCAACCAGTAAATAAAGGGGGACAGGTGATGTCACTGGTTAAATAAAAAGTGGATTAGGAAGCTTAGTAGGGTGTTAGCTGGGCCACTCTAAGCATCCATAATTGATTAGAGAAAAACATTATATAGTAAAAGATTTTATCCAAATTGTATTGATACATCTACTGTCTACATATAAAAAAAGACATTTACAAAAACAAAGCTTCAAAGCTTAACTCTTATTTAGAACACCTAAATGTAATATATACACATATGAAAGTCACAAAAATTGCATAAATGCAAGACAATACAATATTGCAGGAGAAAATATTTTGGTGCAATGATATATATTAAGAATAAAAGATCAGAAAGCAAAAAATTCCTGTCCAATACACATGCAGAACACAGGGGAAAGAAAAAAAATGCATGTTATAACGCATAAAGAAAAAAGAAAAAACAAACCACACTTCAACTCAGAGACCACTCACCTAGCAAAAGCTCCCATGAGATACTTGTATATCATAGTGGGAGGCATCCAGACTGAGCTGTCAGACATGTGAATCCCCAAAAACAGGCTTCAGCTGCTTGTATCCCATTGACTACATTTAGGGTTCAGAGAAAAAAGAAAAAAGAAGAAAAATCCAAGAACATAAATACATACTGTAAATGACTCTTATAACATACATCAGGCTTCCTAAAGTAACATGGTCCAATGTGAATGTGGTCAGGAAAGATACTTTTTTTAATCACATTGAAGGCATACCCCCCCCCCCCCAAGTGGTATGAAACCAAAGTTTACAGGTCCAAGCCCAGGTCCAGTGCCTGTGGGGTTTCAAGCCATGCCTGGGCTTGAAATGTCAAGCCCAAGCGGGTTGAGATAATCGTTGGTGAAGTGTAACAAAAAAGTGACACGTGTCTTCGGTCGACCGAGATTACCTGTGTCCTCCATTTCCCTATACTAAACGGTTACCACTCTCTTAGACGGGTCGTAGGGCACCCTCCGTAGGAAAAAGGAAGGGGGTGGACGTGATATATTCACCACCAAACTCCGACATGGGTGTAAAAAAAGAACAGGAACCGCCAAAGTATGGTGAACCCCCCCCCCCCCATACGGAAGTTACACTAATTTTTTTCATAGAAAGGACTGGTGTAAGTGTAACCTGGTA
>BLSH010174572.1:259853-270974 GCA_018402905.1 Glandirana rugosa | reverse complement strand
CGAACAACTAACCGACGGGACGTCGATAATTTGTACGTACTAGTTTATGGGTTTGGGTCTTGGGTTTGAAAAAAAGTTTACAGGCCCAAGCCCAGGCCCAGTGCGTGTGGGGTTTCAAGCCATGCCTGGGCTTGAAATGTCAAGCCCAAGCGGGTTGAGATAATCGTTGGTGTAGTGTAACAAAAAAGTGACACGTGTCTTCGGTCGACCGAGATTACCTGTGTCCTCCATTTCCCTATACTAGCCGGTTACCACTCTCTTAGACGGGTCGTAGGACACCCTCCGTGGGAGAAAGGAAGGGGGTGGACGTGATATGTTCACCACCAAACTCCGACATGGGTGTAAAAAAAGAACAGGAACCGCCAAAGTATGGCGAACCCCCCCCCCCCCCATACGGAAGTTACACTAATTTTTTTCATAGAAAGGACTGGTGTAAGTGTAACCTGGCATTGAAGGCATACCCCCCCCCCCCCCAAGCGGTATGAAACCGCCAAGGACAAGAAAAAAATGTGGGTACAGCCTCAAACCACCACTTGTATAGTGCAGGTGGGGGAAGGAAAGAGGGTGCCTCCCACAGGATGCTGGGCAGATTCTCTCACCATTGGCCGATCATATCCCTTTACCTCCTGTGTCCATTAGAGCCAGCTGGCTTCTGTGCACAGTGAAAAAACAATGTGATGTGGTTGCTAATAGAGTTGGGCGAACCCGAACTGTAAAGTTCGGGTCCGTACCGAACTTTGGGGTGTGCGTGACCCGGACCCGAACCCGGACATTTGAAAAAAAGTTTGGGTTCTGGGTTTGGGTATTTGATCATGCATGTTTAATAGCTGCAGGGCAGCCAATCAACAAGCGTTTCACTGGTTTGCCCTTAGAAGCCATCACAGCCATGCCTACTAATGTATCCGAAAAAAATCCAGCTAGCAATCTGATATAACTGAATTCAGCAGCGCTAAAATGATTAATTGTAACCTCTGGTGCAGAGGGAAATGATAATATAGAAGATGATTATCTCTTAGTCGGATGGTTGATACACATATATACATAATGTCAAATCATATTGCTAAAATTCAATAAAATAAATAAAATCAAAAAGACTAAAAACCAATCCTTATGTGACACTTAATCAAAAATATATATACATTTTATCATGAGTGTGGAATCTGAAAATCTGTCCGAAAGTTTATAATAAAACTAAAAATCAAAACAGTCTATATAAACATCCAAAGAATGGGGGGTAATTCCGACTGAATCTTCAACGATAAAAATCCAACACCACACCTCACTGTGAAGGAAAGAGGGGTCTTTCCCCCTATCTGAAGAGACTCACCAAAGCCAAGATAAAAGACAGCCTTTTGCATGTGCAATCAATGCCGGATCAGAGGATATCAATCTCCCATCCACACCTTGTCTCCGTTAATTCAAACTGGTCTCTGGTGGTTTGGTCTGTATATCTCCTCAGAAAAGTCTCCACTTGTGCCTTTCTCTTATTAACAGGGGAATTTACTGACTGCAGCACGCCTAACTCGGTCCTTTCCCTACATAGAAGCACCAACCACTACCCGCCGCTTCAGTTCCAGTGGTTCCAGTTCCTCTGATCCGGCATTGATTGCACATGCAAAAGGCTGTCTTTTATCTTGGCTTTGGTGAGTCTCTTCAGATAGGGGGAAAGCCCCCTCTTTCCTTCACAGTGAGGTGTGGTGTTGGATTTTTATCGTTGAAGATTCAGTCGGAATTACCCCCCATTCTTTGGATGTTTATATAGACTGTTTTGATTTTTAGTTTTATTATAAACTTTCGGACTGATTTTCAGATTCCACACTCATGATAAAATGTATATATATTTTTGATTAAGTGTCACATAAGGATTGTTTTTTAGTCTTTTTGATTTTATTTATTTTATTGAATTTTAGCAACATGATTTGACATTATGTATTTATGTGTATCAACCATCCGACTAAGAGATAATCATCTTCTATATTATCATTTCCCTCTGCACCAGAGGTTACAATTAATCATTTTAGTGCTGCTGAATTCAGTTATATCAGAGTGCTAGCTGGATTTTTTTCGGATACATTTTAATATTTTACAGCAGCTGCTTGTGGTTTTGGATCTTTATCCTAAGATTGTTTTGAATATTGTTTTTGGCTGGCTTCAGTTTTAGCGTTTTCCTCTCTCATTGTTGTAACTACTCCCTGAGGGAGATTAGTTGGCGTAGGAGTTTGGTTTGGATATTTGCATGCCTACTAATGGCATGGCTGTGATTGGCCAGTGCATCATGTGACCCAGCCCCTTTATAAGCAGGAGTCACGTAGTGCTGCATGTCACATGCTCTCTGGGTAGTGTAGGGAGAGGATGCTGCCAGGGCTTTGAGGGACAGATTGCAGATATAATAACATCTCATCCTGCATTACAGAACGATCTGATTGTGGACTAGGTAGAGATTACTACTACTACTGCTTTTAGGGACAGATTGCAGATCTAATAACATCTCATCCTGCATTACAGAACGATCTGACTAGACTAGGTAGAGTCTACTGCTTAGAGGGACAGATTATTGTTCTAAAATCATCTCCTAGTTCTATAGGGTCAGGTTCCTGCTGTTGCTGTAAGGGACAGATTATTGTTCTAAAATCATCGCCTACTCCTATAGGGTCAGGTTCCTGCTGTTGCTGTAAGGGACAGATTATTGTTCTAAAATCATTTTACTTCCTTTGGCAGCCCTCTAGCACTTTCCAAGACTTTTTTACAGTCATTTTTGTGCCGAAAAGTTCGGGTCCCCATTGACTTCAATGGGGTTCGGGGTAAAGTTTGGGTCAAGTTCGGTACCGAACCCAGACTTTTTCCCGAAGTTCGGCCGAATCCACCGAACCCGAACATCCAGGTGTTCGCTCAACCCTTAGCAACAGGAAAAAAGCTGTCATATATAGTAGCAGTAGAAATACTGCTGCTCTATATGATATTAACCACTTGCCGATTAGCCGCCGTCGTTTGACGAAGACAGGTCGGCTCTCTTGCGCAAATCACCGTAGCTGTACAGCGGTGCTTTAAGAGACTGTAGCAGGTGCAGGCCACCCACGATCGCTCCTCACAGAGCCAGAACAGGGATCCGTTGATGTAAACGTTTGTTCTGTTGATGTCAGAACAAACCTTCTGACAGGGAAGTGGAGAGAGATCTGCTGTTCCCAGTGATTCGGAACAGCTTTCTCTCTCTACCCCCAGTCACTCTATTTTTCCCCTAGTTAGAAACCCCTACCTAGGGAATACTTAACCCCTTGATCACCACCTAGTGTTAACCCCTTCCCTGCCAGTGACATTTAAACAGTCATCAGTGGCTATTTTTAGCTCTGATTGCTGTATAAATGTCAATGGTTGGAAAAAAAAAATTTTCAAAAATGTTCGATCTGTCTGCTGCAATATCACAGTCCCGCTAAAAATCACAGATTGCCCGCATTACTAGTAAAAAATAAATAAATAATAAAAACGCCATAAATGTATTCCCATAGTTTGTAGACAAGCAAACCAATCAATATCCGCTAATTGGGATTTTTGTTTACCAAAAATATGTAGAAGAATATATATCGGCTTAAACTGATGAATAAATTCGTTTTTTTACATTTTTTTTTGGATATGTATTATAGCAAAAAGCAAAAAATATTGTTTTTTTTTTTTTTTAAATGTCGCTCCTTTTTTGTTTATAGAGCAAAAAATAAAAACCGCAGAAATGAGCAAATACCACAAAGAGAAAGCTCTATTTGTGGGAAAAAACAGACTTCAATTTTGTTTGGGTACAAAGTCGCACGACCGTGCAATTGTCAGTTAAAGCGACGCAGTGCCGAATCACAAAAAAGGGCCTGGTCAATAAGGGGGCAAATCCTTCTGGGGCTGAAGTGGTTAAGCTCCCACTGAATGAGCAACAATCCCATTGATGGGATGAACAGCCAGAGCTCATTCTGAACCTGCATTCACACTGATCCTTGAATCATTCCCTAATGGTTTTTTTCTGAATACATTCTTTAAAGAACATTTATGGTCCCAGCATACTTTATACTTTTCACTTTATAACAACGGCATTGTAACGGCAATACAAACAAAGCTATTTTTGACAATACATTGTGAGCGTACTTGGAAAATTTCCTTTCAAGTTGTGCATTCTGTCTGCTGGGCATTGCTTTCTACAACTTCCTGGATTCTTTGCATGCTCTGCAGCTTCTCCTCTCCTGTTTACTTTCAATTACTAAGGATTACATATCCCATTGTACCTTGCTGTCTGCAAACAGTGATTTTGTTACTGACTCCTGAAACTCTTCCTCTCAGCACTTCCGTAATTTAGAAGGCAGGCTTCATGAAATGTATGACACAGCAGTGCAGTAGGACAACAGTAGGACATAGTAAATACATGTCACAGAATTCAAGGAAGTAAATGTGAGGGATTCTTCACAAAATAAGTTTACAGACTTCGAGACCATTCATTTGAGTAATATGAGTAGGCTAAAAATAATTGAAATACAATGTGGAAATTAATATATGATTTTACATTTTGACCATAGGTATGCTTTAAGAAAGTTTTCCATCCATTTTCAGATTGAATTTTCTAAGCTTATAGACCTTAACATACACATTAGGCATTTGTGTAGAACTATGCCAAACATGGTTCCAGAATGCCATATCCATAGCCACTGTTCATGTTTTTCTGCTTATTTCCTCATAAATCCTCAGATTTTTTAAACAACTTCAGTCTTTCATGAATTCATGCTGACTAAAATATTGTTTCTCAACAAGCACTCATCTACATGATCTTTTATGAAATTTCCAAGTATCTTCCTGTATATAGAAATTAAACTAACAGGTCTGTATTTACTTGGTAAAAACGTGGTTCCTTGTTAAAAATGGATGCCCTATGGGCCTTGCACCAATCCACTGGTACCATGCAAGTCATTAAAGTGTATTAAAACCCAAGAGCAAAATTGTTATTGTGGCAGCTTACCAGTCCTTAGATGTAGTGACTGCATTAGTTTTGTATTTTCACTCTTTTTTTCCTTTATTTTAAACTGGTAATTCTGTCATTAACTTCATGGAGGAGTGGAAGAGGACTCCGGCAACCTGTGAAGCTCTGGTGAATTCCATGCCCAAGAAGGTTAAGGCAGTGCTGGAAAATAATGGTGGCCACACAAAATATTGACACTTTGGGCCCAATCTGGACATTTTCACTTAGGGGTGTACTCCTTCACAGGTTGCCACTGGAGTCCTCTTCCACTCCTCCATGATGACATCATGGAGCTGGTGGATGTTAGAGAACTTGTGCTCCCCCACCTTACATTTGAGGATGCCCCACAGATGCTCAATGGGGTTTAGGTCTGGAGACATGCTTGGCCAGCCCATCACCTTTACCCTCAGCTTCTTTAGCAAGGCAGTGGTCATCTTGGAGGTGTATTTGGGGTCGTTATCATAATGGAATACTGCCCTGTGGCCCAGTCTCCGAAGGGATGGGATCATGCTCTGCTTCAGTATGTCACAGTACATGTTGGCATTCATGGTTCCCTCAATGAACTGTAGCTCCCCAGTGCCATCAGCACTCATGCAGCACCAGACCATGACACTCCTACCACCATGCATGACTGTAGTCAAGACACACTTGTCTTTGTACTCCTCACCTGGCTGCCGCCATACACGTTGATACCATCTGAACCAAATACGTTTTTCTTGGTCTCATCAGACCCCAGGACATGTTCCAGTAATCTCTGTCCTTAGTCTGCTTGTCTTCAGCAAACTGTTTGCAGGCTTTCTTGTGCAATAAAGAATGACATGTCCTTTTGATGGAGATATTTGGGGACTATAAGACCCCAGGTAATGAATAATGATTCTTGTGCAATGTGTAATAATGTAAATATATAAAATTAATAAATCAATCACCTATAAAGGTTAAATAATCCAAAAACAAAGTGCAAATATTGAATACACAAATAAATATATAAAAAGTCCCAAAATCATGTATAAGTCCAATAGAAAATATTCATATACAGTATCTCACAAAAGTGAGTACACCCCTCACATTTTTGTAAATATTGTATTCTATATTTTCATGTAACACTGAAGAAATGACACTTTGCTACAATGTAAAGTAGTGGGTTTTATAACAGTGTAAATTCGCTATCCCCTCAAAATAACTTAACACACAGCCATTAATGTCCAAACCGCTGGCAACTAAAGTGAGTACACCCCTAAGTGAAAATATCTAAATTGGTCCCAATTAGCCATTTTCCATTCCCGGTGTCATGTGATTTGTTAGTGTTACAATGTCTCAGGTGTGAATGGGGAGCAGGTGTGTTAAATTTGGTGTTATCTCTCTCACTCTCTTATACTGGTCCCTGGAAGTTCAACATGGCACCTCATAGCAAAGAACTCTCTGTGGATCTGAAGGCTATAAGAAGATTGCCAAGAACCCGATACTGAGCTGTAGCGCAGTGGCCAAGACCATACAGCGATTTAACAGGACAGATTCCACTCAGGACAGGCCTCGCCATGGTCGACCAAAGAAGTTGAGTGCACATGCTCGTCGTCATATCCAGACGTATGAGTGCTGCCAGCATTGCTGTAGAGGTTGAAGGGGTGCGGGGTCAGCCTGTCAGTGCTCAGACCATACGCCGCACACTGTATCAAATTGGTCTTCATGGCTGTCATCACAGAAGGAAGCCTCTTCTAAAGATGATGCACAAGAAAGTCTGCAAACAGTTTTGACATGAATAATGACATGGATTACTGGAACCATGTCCTGTGGTCTGATGAGACAGATAAATAAGATAAACTTATTTGGTTCAGATGGTGTCAAGCGTGTGAGGTGAGGAGGTGAGGAGTATAAAGACAAGTGTGTCTTCCCTACAGTCAAGCATGAGGGTGGGAGTGTCATGGTCTGGGGCTTCATGAGTGCTGCTGGCACTGGAAAGCTAAAGTTCATTGAGGGAACCAACATGATGACGACCCCAAACACACCTTCAAGATCACCACTGCCTTGCTAAAGAAGCTGAGGGTAAAGGTGATGGACTGGCCAAGCATGTCTCCAGAGCTAAACCCTATTGAGCATTTGTGGGACATCCTCAAATGGAAGGTGGGTGAGTGCAAGGTCTCTAACATCTACCAGCTCCGTGATGTCATCATGGAGGAGTGGAAGAGGACTCCAGTGGCAACCTGTGAAGCACTGGTGAACTCCATGCCAAAGAGGGTTAAGGCAGTGCTGGAAAATAATGGTGGCCACACAAAATATTGACACTTTGGGCCCAATTTGGACATTTTCACTTAGGGGTGTACTCACTTTTGTTGCCAGCGGTTTAGACATTAATGGCTGTGTGTTGAGTTATTTTGAGGCAACAGCAAATTTACACTGTTATACAAGCTGTACACTCATTACTTTACATTGTAGCAAAGTGTCATTTCTTCGGTGTTGTCACATGAAAAGATATAATGAAATATTTACAAAAATGTGTGGGGTGTACTCACTTTTGTGCGATACTGTAAGTATTCACAGCCTTTGCCATGACACTCAAAATTGAGCTAAGGTGCATCCTATTTCCACTGATCCTCCTGATGTTTCCACAACTTAATTGGAGTCCACCTGTGATAAATGCAGTTGATTGGACATGATTTGGAAAGGCACACATCTGTCTATATAAGGTCCCACATTAACAGTGCATGTAAGAACACAAACCAAGCCATGAAGTCCAAGAAATTGTCTTTAGACCTCCAAGATAGGATTGTATTGAGGCACAGATCTGGGGAAGCATTGAAGGTCCCAATAAGCACAGTGGCCTCCAACTTAATGTAAGAAGTTTGGAACCATCAGGACTCTTCCTAGAGCGGGCTACCCAGCCAAAATGAACAATCAGTGGAAAAGGGCCTTAGTCAGGGAGGTGACCAAGAACCCGATGGTCACTCTGACAGAGCTCCAGCGTTTCTCTGTGGAGAGAGGAGAACCTTCTAGAAGAACAACCACATCTGCAGCACTCCACCAATCAGACTTGTATGGTAGAGTAGCAAGACACAAGCCACTCCTCAGTAAAAGGCACATGACAGCCCATCTGGAGTTTTCCAAAAGGCACCTCTCAGACCATGAGAAACAAAATTCTCTGATCTGATGAAACAAAGATTGAACTCTTTGGCTTGAATGGCAAGCATCAGGTCTGGAGGAAACCAGGCACCGTTCATCACCTGACCAATACCATCTTTACAGTGAAGCATGGTGGTGGCAGCATCATGCTGTGGGGATGTTTTTCAGTGGCAGGAACTTGGAGGCTAGTCAGGAGCGAGGGAAAGATGAATGCAGCAATGTATGGAAACATCCTTGATGAACCTGCTCCAGAGTGCTCTGGACTTCAGACTGGGGCTAAGGTTAATCTTCCAACAGGACAACAACCCTAAGCACACAGCAAAAATAAGAAAGGAGTGGCTGCAGGAAAACTCTGTGAATGTCCTTGAATGGCCCAACCAGAGCCCAACTTAGAACCTGATTAAACATCTCTGGAGAGATCTGAAAATGGCTGTACACCAATGCTCTCCATCCAACCTGATGGTGCTTGAGAGGTCCAGCACAGAAGAACAGGAGAAACTGCACAAACATAGGTGTGCCAAGTTTGTAGCATCATACTCAAAATGATTTGAGGCTGTAATTGGTGCCAAAGGTGCTTCAACAAAGTATTGAGCAAAGGCTGTGAATACGTATGTACATGTGATTTTTTTCCTTTATTTTTAATAAAATTGCAAAGATTTCAAACAAACTTCTTTCACATTGTCATTATGAGGTATAATTTGTAGAATTGTGAGGAAAATAATGAATTTAATCCATCTGACACACCACCAATCATTGTGCTATGCGCCCCCATGGGCATGTGCCGGCTTATTATCCTGCTGGACATCATATGATGCCCAGTCAGGATATGGCAACCACTTCCCGGCCGTCAATCTGCTATAGGCCGGGCGGGAAGTGGTTAAAGTCACTTAAATCCCCTTTCTTCCCCATTCTGATGCTCAGTTTGAACTTCAGCAAGTTGTCTTCACCACAGCTCGATACCTAAATGCATTGAGTTGCTGCCATGCAATTGGCTGATTAGCAATTTGTGTTACCAAGCAATTAACTAGGTGTACCTAATAAAGTGGCCAGTGAGTGTACAGTTTATAGACCTGATTGCCCTTATGGATTTATATGCTGTATAATTAAAGTGTGTATGTATATTTATGTGTATAGAAACATAAGCTTGTTGTAAACAATAAATCAGTGTGAACGCAAAATTTTACTTTTATATAAAGTTTTTTGAACCTCCTTTCTTTTTTTTACATGTTGTCATTGTATGGTTTCAGTGGTTGTATTTTGTATACATGTAAACATTGTATTTCTTTTAGTCAGTAGGAGGAAGCGGTTTGTTTGAAGAAAAAGAAACTGCCATGCACACTCACTATGTAGCAGTGCCAAGCCAAATACACCGCCTTTAAAAATTGCTTCACAGGACGCACAAAATGAGAAAATTAATCTAAAAACAAAGATATTGACATTCATAAGATTATTTTACCTATTATTTCCACTAGAACATGAAAACACAAATAAAATATATTTTTTTTAATATAAATGTTAGCATGCCTGTAAATGTATAATCATTGCCTAGTAGAACCAAGTACTAAAGAAAATGCAATGTTTAGTGGGGATGATTATGAATGTATTATACAGGGCTTTAATGTTGCTCTAACAAGGTATTTCAATCCTAAAATGGTTATAGAAAAGGGAAAAAAAAACAAAACAGAATCACTGTTGCAGTGAACTAAAACTGGATAATACATGTAAAAGGGAACAGTTGTTAAACAAGAGAGCATGTCTAGTCATGGGTAACAGCATCTGCTGACACTGGCCAAAAGGAGTTCACTAAACAGCAAGAGGTGTCTAGAGGCCAGTCTCTGGAACTTGAGATAATAACCATTCGCAAAAGACTTTAGCATTTATCTCTGGGTCCCTGGTGAGATTTTGTAATCCTCAAACAGCAAGTTCATGCAGATTTTCCATTATCAGCTAATTAACTCTTCACAGGTGCCTGATTCTTTTCCTTTGCAGAAGTATCTTTCTATATTACAGCTCCTTTTTTCTCCAAATATTCATTATTTGATTCAGTTGCGTGTTATATTTTCACGTTTGCAATGTACCTCATTTTATTTAATAATTGTAATGCTTTAATATTATAAAGAGAACCAGTCACACCAACACAATGCCTAAAAGTACCTGTATTATTACAAACAAACCTTGGACAGATATAAAGAAATACAATAATGCTGTTCTTCATCCAATAATAAATCATTAAATGTATTTTTGTAATGCAAACAGTACAAATACTTGAATCTGACTTGGTATTAGCCTCTTGCTGTCTCTGGATAGCAGATCCCAAACTGGGAGAAGGAGAAGCAGTGCAAGGAGGCAGCTAGTTGTACTTTCACAGGCTTAGAACAAGAAATTTGGCCTGGGGTAGAAAGTATAAATTAGCCAAAATGATGTCCATAATTCCTATTAAATACTATTACAGACTCTAAATTTAAGTACTGTAAACTAAAATTCTCTAGTTATTATATGTATAAAAACAAAAATAATTAAGGATTTCTTCTAGCGACTCACTGATACAATGCCAGCATCCTTGTGTATCAGCACTCCCTTCATTATATATATATATATATTTAAATGAAAGTTATTTTAGCATGAAAACTATTTTACATCCAAATCATCCAAAGTGCAAAATCAATCAGTAATGTTACATTTATACATTTTATTTTTGTACATGTATGTGAACAATTTTATATGAATACATTATATTTCAGTCAAGTTCCCCCAAGCTCACTCATCTATGTCTTTAGTACAAAGAACCTTGCTTTGTCCAAATCATTTGGTTGAGGGGGGATTATGGTGTGGGGTTGTTTTTCAGGGGTTGGGCTTGGACCCTTAGCTCCAGTAAAAGGAACACTTTAGGCATCAACATACCAAGACATTTTGGACAATTTCATGCTCCCAAATTTGTGGGAACAGTTTGGGCATGGCCCCTTCCTGTTCCAACATGACTGTGCACCAGTGCACAAAGCAAGGTCCATAAAGACATGGATGAG
>BLSH010174572.1:214066-224689 GCA_018402905.1 Glandirana rugosa | reverse complement strand
AGAACATACTATGTTGAAAGTCGTTATAATTGTCAAACACCTGTGAACATGTACCCGTAGTGTGCTTATTAATTCCGTTTCATACAATAATCTCAACTTAACTAAGAATCAATGAAACTAAACGGAACGTCAACGTTAAACTAAACAGAACTCAACGTAAACGTAAGTCTGACGTTGAATCGGGTATGTCACATATCATACTCGAGATTTTCTTACACTCCTAATCTCAACTCGCTTGAAGATCTTCAGGCCCAAGACGACCAAGACGTCTTGAAGCCCTGTTTCAGGCCCAGGCCTGTCTTGGGCTTGAAACAGGGCTTGGGGCTTGGGGTAACTTTAGTTACCTCTGGGCCTGAAAATCCATGTTTTTCACAAGGTTCGGGGTTCGGGACAAAGTTCGGGTTCTGTCCGGACCCGGACTTTGTCCCGAAGTTCTGCAGAACCAGCAGAACCCGGACTTCTAGAAGTTCGCTCAACTCTAATCCTCACATTCTTTTAGAGCTCATACTATACACTGTATGGGCTAAGTTGCAGTCTGAATGCAAATGCAACTCAAGACAAATCAAATTGCAACTGCAAGGCAAATCAAAGTAACTAAGAATCAATTCAACTCTAATAACATACTTTGCCTTAATTATTCGTGTGATGCCCATGTACAAGTGTCCACAAACTGTTAATATTGCTGAAAGTTGTATCATACAAGAATATACTGTACGGTGGCCAGCCTTGGTCTTGGCCTTGTTTCTTATATTTATAGTATGTTTACCTTAAATATTTCCACTATTGCTGTCATACATTTTAGGCTTCATGCACACAGGACTTTTAAAAAACAGCCAAAAAACGTCAGTAGCTTATCAGGGATGTTTTCAGCTTTTATCAGCGTTATATTACCACCATTTTTTCTAGTTTTTTTCCCATTTTTTCCCTGTTTTTAAAGGGCCAGCATTTTAATTTTTTTTTAATTGGTCTAAAATGTCCAAAAACATTGGGGATTGATGTTTTTGAGCCTTTTTGAGCCTTTTTGGGCGTTTTTAGGTGTTTGAACGTTTTTACAGCTGAAAACAGTCCAAAAAAACCCTCAGCTCTTGGGGGTTTTTTTTACAGCTCAAAAACATCACTGCCAAAAACAGTTGATAACAGCCTGTGTGTGCATGAACACCTAGGACAACATGATTGATGGTTTATTGACTGTAGAAAAAAACATCTGCAGCTGAAAACAGCTGCTGAAAAACAGTCAAAAAACGTCCTGTGTGCATGAGGCCTTACTATATTTTTAGTTTCTTTAAATAAATAAGAAGAAAACAATAGAAAAAAATGCTTTGTTGGGCATGAATACTTTTTGTTGATAAAGAATCAGGTTTTAGAGATGTTAAGGTTAATAGGAAGAATGAATTATGCAGGTTCATTTTAAGAGGCAGTTTACTAAAATCCTGTAAAGCCCCGTACACACGGTTCGACGATCGCACGTACGATTGCGTCGAATCGTATGTTGGCTGTTGTATGCAGCATACTGACTGCACTACACGATCGTACGTCCGGGGAAAGAACGTTCAGGTGATTGTAATTAGCATCTGGCCATTCCTGACTTTGGGCATGCATGTTTTGCACAATACAACTTGTTGTACCAACTGCTCTGTACACACGATACAACGGTGGTATGAGAGCTTGTTGGTACAACCAAGTTTTCTAGTCTGCTCATACAACTCCCTTGTACGACCTTCGTATGTTTGACTGTTCAAATCACGCATACGAACGATCGATTTCGCATACAACGGTCGTGAGTACGACGTGTTGTATACGACCGTCGAACCATGTGTACGGGGCATTAGTGTTTAGAACTAAAATTGGCCATATTGCTTTTTTGTCAGGTTGAAGTAGTAAACTGTAGCAAAAATATTGTGTTTGGTTGTTGAAAAGGAAAAGGCCTTCTTTGATCTCTAACCATTATTGAACCTTGGCCACATACACTAAAAATCTCTGTGCCTCTTATGCATTTAGGAAGAGGTCATTTTTAATGTAAAGTCCCTCCTTCTCCACCTGTCTGAGTTAGGAGATTGAGACACACTCACAATCTTACGTTACAGCCCACTACCCAGCCCCTCTCTGCTGCCCAGTCTGCATCTCTGTTGCTGGGCAACAGAGGCAAAAACTCCTCTGCTCCCAATAGCTGGTGGTGGCTGCTCTCACCTGCCCAGCCTGCTTCTCCATTGATGGGCAATGGGCCCTGCTCAGAAGATTAAGCCCCCTCTCTGGCACTCCCCTTGCACAGTGGTCCCCAATGCTGGACAGCAGCTCAGTGCTGCCTGTTTCACCTCCTCTGGTCTGATTGGCTGTGGCCATGTACAATTTGAGTATCACAAGCTCAGGGCTCTGGGATGATAATAACGTATTGCTACCTGGCTTCTGTTTGCTTATCTTGACTTGTGCTACTGACGGCCTTGTCTTTGAATAATCTTGTTGCTGACTTCTTATCTGGATAACAGACTACTCTTCTGATTGCTGTCCACCCTGATGGATTATGCTTATCGTCTGCCGCCTGCCCTGACCACCCCCTGCCTTTTCATTATGGGATACCCACAGTTGTGCTATGGTACACGTCTGATACTCCTGTAGGCCATGGGAACTCTTTATTCTCACTAAGTCTCTTGTGCCACCTGGCCATAAATGAAAGCATTGAGTATTAAGCCCTGAGGTAACCAAGTACCAGCAGGAATGCTCGCCTTAAGGGAACAAGGGCTGGAATAGGTGAAACTACACTTGCCAGCTTGAATTTCTGACCCATCGTCAGAACATTACAGTATGACAGTGTTACAGTATGATCAAGGAAATCAGACAGTGCTGCCTGTCATTTGTAAACTGGTCCATATTCTTTTGCAATTAACAGGCAGTGTGCATGCAGATTGTTATAAGCCTCAACACTGGGATCTTTCTTAGCCTCTAACGTACTTTAATATCCGAGCTATGTACATATATATATATATATATATATATATATATATACTGTATATTCATCCCATGTGGACTCCCATTTTTATAAGTTATTATTTTTTTTTACATTAGAGTAATCATCAAGGCTACCTTTGCATTTTGTGTTATTGTATCAAATGCAGTGTTTTTTTATAGAATAGCTTGTAAATAAAACTCTCAGTTGTTCAGTGGAATCTCTCTGCCTCTGCATTTATCTTTAAATGCCTAGGCACTAGCAGACTTTAGTGCTGCTTGATTCTTGTTGTGGCTCCTCCATTAAGATATGCATTCAGCATACCTAGACTAGAGCTGAAGAGCTTGAAAAAACTTGCTAATAGTTTGTCAAATGCTTTGGAAGTGTTTACCAAAGGTGATGCATTTAGGTTAGAATATACAAGCTGGGGTTAAATAATTTTACCTGCTTTGGTCTGTTCTGAACAATTCTGTAAATTCCTTAAGAGTCCAGTGTGAAACTAATTTCCTTGACTGCTTTAGTTATTGCATTCAAAACTTACAAATAGTAACACCATTAAATATGATGCCGTGCAACAGTCAGTTATAATGAGCAGTGGCAAATTTAGTTGATATATTAAAATATACAAAACAAAAATACCTATAACGATGCCAAATTATAGCATGACAGCAAATAATGTGACAGATGTCATTTGTATTCTTATAAGAAGCAAATAATCTGTCACAGCCTCATAGCATATCTCTAACTACATCCTGATGTATCCAGCATATCTCTTACTTTCTACTCTCTCTTACAAAAAGATGATTATTTAGGAAAAATGCATTTACCTAAGTGTAAAATAACTATTTACGCAAGGAAATAATACATTTTCACCTTCAAATACCTCCACCGCCGGTAATTGAGCCTAGTGTGTCTAAATCAGGGGTAGGCAGCCTGGGGTCCTCCAGCTGTTGCAGAACTACAAGTCCCATCATGCCTCTGGAAGTAATTGTAACTGCCAGCCTTGCAATGCCTCATGGGAAATGTAGTTCCACAACAGCTGGAGGGCTACTGGTTGCCTACCCCTGGTCTAAATCATGACTATAATGGAGATTGTACACTGTAATCTCACTAGGGCAGATACAGACATAACTCACCAATACACTGTATGTACACTGTAAAGGAAAATGTAATTAATGGCACTTTAAGAGACTATAATACAAAAAGTTTTATTATTTTAGATGTGATACAACTTAATGCAACAACAAGTCATTGACTACATAAAGAATAACACATTTTAAAACATATAAGTTTCAGTTACTTTTTCTCTAATGTTTTAGGCAACCCAAACTTTAGCATGTTAGCATACTCATGATCCAATCCACTGCAATTCCATTCCCTTAAAACAGCTGTAAAGCATATTTTTTTTGTTCTCTTAAAATAATACACATGTTATACTTAACTGTTCTGTGCAATGGTTTAACACAGAGCAGCCCCGAACCTTCTTTTCTGGGGTCTTTCACTGACGCTCTAGGCTCCTCTTCTTCTCTGTGTGCCACCATAACAAGCCACCTGCTATGGGGGCACATGTGCAGGTTTGCTACAGAGAGGGGTTGTGTGTGTTCATAGACAAACAAAGCATGGTTCACCTCTACTCCCTCCTTACAGGCCTTGACTGACAGCAACAGGAGCAAATGGCTCAGATTTCTGCTAAGTCTCCTGTGAGAAGAGAGAGAGGGGGGAAAAGAGCTGCTGGGTGGGTTGGGGGGGAGGCAGCTATTGAGATGTTTTTACCTTATTGCAGAGAATGCATTAAGGTATAAAAACTTTTGCCTTTATAACAACTTTAACACTAGCACCCACAGCCAATAACTATAATTCCTTACAGCTACCAGTTCCAGCCCAGTTAAGCCCTCTCAGAATCAGACTTCATTTATTAATTTAGTTTATTGCATAATTCTCTCAAACTTGAAAAACATTGACATTGTCTGAACACTTTTTTCTCCCATATATATATATTACTTGGAACCCAATGTACACTATCACTTACAAATATTGCAGGAGCTATATAGCCAGAAACAGAATTAGTGAATAGAGCATATTATACAAAAGAACCATTTAAGACACATTAGTGAAGATCACATTACATAGAATGACATTTTATCTAACATAAGTATAAAAAGACAAATGCATTAACTTTGAAGCATAGGGTTTATTTTTATAAATCTCATTATAAAAAGTGAAAGATGTTTTGCAGAGCATATTACAATGACTATGGAATATAATTTAAAAAAGACTCAATATCGTTTCTTAGATTGGTGTTATTGTGTCTTTTTATTTTAAGGTTGCTTTTTTTTTTCAATACTTTATTTTTTTTTAAATGACTACACACGGAAAGTACAGAAACCATATACACATATGTCTATAGAGGCATCGTAGTCAGACTTGACATAACAATTAGCAGACTAAAACTGAACAGGAGCCATGTAGAACATATGAAAAAGACAACCCGGGGAATGAGGTAATAGCGAGTCTTTGTGCCCCGTGTGGTATTTTGCACTGTTGACATCACAAATTGTAAGAAATAAGTGCATAGTAGGGGGAAATAAAAGAAAAGAAAAAAAAAGGTGGGGGGTGGAGGAGATGGGAACTGGGGAAGAGGAAAGGGAAGGGAACCAGCCTATCCGCCATCCCGTATAGATCTATCTAAGGATCTATCAGAACAGTCTCCAGGCTAAAGGGGCTGTAAACCCTCGCTGTTTTTCACCTTAATGCATTCTATGCATTAAAGTGAAAAACCTATTTTACTACAGCAGCCCCACAGACCCCCATTTTACTTACCTGACCTGATCGTTCCCGAGCCAGCGACGAGCCTAGCAGCTCCAGCAGCGGGCTCCGGTCCTCATTGTTTAGATTGATAGCAGCGGGAGCATTGGCTGCCGTTGCTGTCAATCAAGTCCAGTGATGCGGGAGCTAGGGGGCGGGCCGAGTCCTGCTGCCTGTGTCGATGGACGCAATGACAGGACTCGGGAGTGTGCCCGCTTGGCTGCCCCCAGGGAAAGCGCTTCCCTGAGGGGACAGTCAGAGAGGAGGACCCAGGAGTGCCGCTGAGGGACCCCAGAAGAGGAGGATCAGGGCCACTTTGTGCAAAACCACTGCACAGAGAAGGTAAGTATAACATGTTTGTTATTTAAAAAAAAAAAAAAAGAACCTTTAGTATTACTTTAAGTAATTCAGTTCAGCAAAGCCCTGTACTCTTCCGAATAGACAAATTTGTGTCATTTTTTGAGAAATTTATCACGGGGGCCTCTCTCTGTGGCCACCAGATCCTCCATTTCATTAATTTCAGTGACCTGTTGTGCCTGTGTCTGTTTCCAAAATAGGGGTATACAACTCTTTGCCGCAGTGAACAGTAGTGGTAAGATGGAATGCTTATAGGCCTTACTCATGAAGCGGTGATGATGCACAAGGAAGAGAGCAGGGTCCCTCGGCAGAACTCAGTGAATTTTTGGGTAATACAATGGACGTCCATCCAATGGGACTGTTGGTGGTGGCAGGATCAGAATATAAGGAGAAGACAGCCCGCTTCCTCTCCACACCTCCAGCATAAGTCTTTGCATTGAGGGAACATCTTATGAATCTTGACAGGTGTATTATACTAGCACGTCAACACCTTGAAACTGGATTCATGGTATTTAGCACAGATCGAGGTTTTGTCGGAGAACAGGAGAATTCACCCTACCTGTTTGTCCAAAAAGCTCAATCCCAAATCTTGTTCCCACTTAGAAATATATGGTGGTCTAAAGGTCAGTGCTGGGGACACCAACAATTGATGGGTCTGAGACACCACATGACGTAGCAGAGATTGCTCCAGGCATAAAAGCTCATACGAGGTAAGGCATTGCGCATAGGCGTCTGGTGGGGGTAAGGATATAATGAAATTTGCTAATTGCATATTTTGCCAGGATGGCAGACTTGCATAAGACGGACCCTCCATAATTTGCTGCCTGGAAACCCACCGTCCGTTCACAATAAAGTGCCGAGCCTGGAAAAGGCCCGCGGACTTCAGTCTTTGGAAGCTAGGGTTGTTAACCCCTGAACCAAAAGATGGGTTTCCAATAATAGGGGTGAGCGGGGAGGGGTCTGGAGCAATATGTGTGGACCTGCAAACCTTGAAACAGACCCGCCAAGTCTTACCCACTGTAGGGTGATCAAGGACCGAAGTAGGTAGGTCCAAGTGGCACCATGGCAGGGAATCCAATGGAAACCCTGCCAAAGACCACTCTATTTGTACCCATTGTTTAAGAGGACCACGGCAATGCCAATCCAGCACCCTCATCATATGGCACACTGCGTGGTAGAGGTTGACGTCTGATAAAGCCATTCCTCCCAACAACTTGGGTAAATGCAGTATCGCTTGACTGAGACGAGGGGGCTTCTGAGCCCAAAGGAATCAGACAAATTGTAGATTTACCGCTCAAAGGAAGGAGCCCAGAACACGGATCAGCAGGGCCTGTGGTAGATAGAGCAGACATGGCATGACGTTCATCTTAATGATATTGCAGCGTCCAAACCATGAAAACAAGCCGTCCCGCCAAGTAGAAAGATCTTTTTTGATGACTGTTAGAAAAGGAGAAAAGTTTAGGTCAAATATCTCCTCCACCTTACTAGGTAGATGGATACCCAGATATTTTATATGAGAAATTGTCTATTTAGTTTGAATACATTGTTATTGTTTTTGAAGAAATACAAAGGTAAGAGAAACATGCCATATTGGTTTCATATTAGCAGTTATCTTCTGATATCACATTACGGATAAAGGCACAAATTAAGAAGATAATAATTATTTCTCAAACAAGCCTGCCATTGGCAAAAGGTAATTATAGAAAATGAAGAGCATCTGATTTCAATTATGCATTGCTTAAGCCTTTCCACAATATTGAATGTAACCCATTAAACTTCATGTACATAACAAAATGAAAGTAATAGAACAGCTGCCTAACAAAAGCAGCAACATTCATACCTACAGTATATCACAAAAGTGAGTACACCCCTCACATTTTTGTAAATATTTTATTATATCTTTTCATGTGACAACACTGAAGAAATGACACTTTGCTACAATGTAAATTAGTGAGTGTACAGCTTGTATAACAGTGTAAATTTGCTGTCCCCTCAAAATAACTCAACACACAGCCATTAATTAATGTCTAAACCGCTGGCAACAAAAGTGAGTACACCCCTAAGTGAAATGTCCAAATTGGGCCCAATTTACCATTTCCCTTCCCGGTGTCATGCGACTCGTTAGTGTTACAAGGTCTCAGGTGTGAATGGGGAGCAGGTGTGTTAAATTTGGTGTTATTGCTCTCACTCTCTCATACTGGTCACCGGGGGTTCATGGCAAAGAGCTCTCTGAGGATCTGATAAAAGAATTGTTACTCTAGATAAAGATGGCCTAGTCAATAAGAAGATTGCCAAGACCCTGAAACAGAGCTGCAGCGCGGTGGCCAAGACCATACAGTGGTTTAACAGGACAGGTTCCACTCAGAAAAGGCCTCACCATGGTCAACCAAAGGAGTTGAGTGCATGTGCTCAGCATCATATCCAGAGGTTGTCTTTGGGAAATAGACATATCAGTACTGCCAGCATTGCTGCAGAGGTTGAAGGGGTGGGGGATCAGCCTGTCAGTGCTCAGACCATACGCCTCACACTACATCAAATTGGTCTGCATGGCTGTTGTCACAGAAGGAAGCCTCTTCTAAAGATGATGGACAAGAAAGACTGCAAACTGTTTGCTGAAGACAAGCAGACTAAGGACATGGATTACTGGAACCATGACCTGTGGTCTGATGAGACCAAGATAAACTTATTTGCCTACAGTCAAGCATTGTGGTCTGATTGCCATGATTTGGGGCTGCATGAGTGCTGGAAGCTACAGTTCATTGAGGGAACCATGAATCCCAAAATGTACTGTGACATACTAAAGCAGAGCATGAGTATAGTAAGTCTATTAGTCTACTTGCAAGTAACTTGGCATAAATCCTTAATGAGTCCCTAATGAGTAAGTATATGGGGTGGAAGTTTTGTGGCAAAGTAGTATCTTTTTTTTCTGGCTTTGGTAGTGCAACAATCATTGCTTTGAGCATTTCAGATGGTAAAGAGGAAGAGGAGGCAGCATGGTTATAAACCTCAACTAAATATGGAGAGAGTACGTCTCTAAATGATTTAAAATATTCCCCTGTGAAACCATCCGGTCCAGGTGATTTATTATTAGGTAAAGAGTCAATAGTTTTGGAGATTTCAGTCTCGGTAAATGGGGAGTTCAGTTTATTCATTTGTTCCTCCGTAAGTTGTAAGAGTTTGAGTTTGTCAAGGAAGGTAGCAATCATGGTTGTTGTGGGTTGAATGGTGTTTGGGTCTTGCCGTAGGTTATAGAGCGAAATGTAATATAGGCTAAAAGCATTGGCAAAAGCCTGGGGGTGATGCAGCTTAGCTTGGTTTTCTGGATGCAGGATGTAGGGGATTTTAGTCTTATGTCTATGCCCTCTAAGGCGGGTAACTAAGAGTTTCCCAGCCTTATTGCCATTGCATAATATGACATTTTTAGCCTCCTAGAAGCTTTTTCAAAGTCATCTAGTAAGATTAAGCGGAGATCATATCTGAGCTTAGTTAATTGATAGGATAGAGATGGGGATGTATTGGTTTTGGGCTTCTAAATTTTGAATCTTGGAGAAGATTTTGTGAATTTGCCACCCTTTCTGTCCCCGCATAAATGCCTTATGGACATTTCAAGTCACAAACGAATTAGTAACAGAGTTTGCATTATATTTAAAAAATTCAAGCATCTCCAAACAAATGTGGGGTTGACATTGGGTGTGTCATCAACTAGCAGCGGTACCGAGGTGTGATCCGACCATGTGATGTTATTGATCAGTGATGATTTTATTTTGGTTAGCAACCATTTTCCTGTGAGGAAGAGATCTAGTCTTGTATAGATTTTGTGGCTCATGGAAAAATAAGAATAGTCTCTTTATGTGGCATGGAGGCACCTCCAAACGTCATAGAGGTCATAATTGAATAGTAGGGGTTGTAGCAATCGTTGAGATCTATTAGAGAGTGTGGTGGAGTCCATTTTTGGGTGTGGGGGCAGATTGAAATCCCTACATAGTAACAAATAGCCCTGTTGGACTTGTTTGACTTTTTTGAGGACTCTGTGTAGAAAATGTGACTGGTGTTCATTAGGCGCATACACATTTACCACAGTATAAGTAGTAGAGGTGGTTGATTATCACTAGAGTTGAGCGAACCTCTGGAAGTTCGGGTTCTGCTGGTCCGTCCGAACTTCGGGATAAAGTCCGGGTCCGGACGGAACCCGAACGATCGCACGGACAACGAACCCCATTGAAATCAATGGGGACCCGAACTTTAGTTGGTGGAGATGATGAATATGACACCATTTACACATACGCGGATTACTTGTGGTCAGTGTAAAAGATGTGTCTCAGGAGTTTTTTCAGTTTGTTCAGGTTGTCCCGATAAACAATGATACATCCCTAAAGTTAGACGGGGGTGTGGGTTTTTACCTGAGGTGGTGTGAGAGATTATCTAGAGTTGCTAACGATGTTGGGGATGATAAGTTAATACTGGAGATACTGCAAACCTCCACGGAGGTACGGTGTATTTCTCTGATAAGAATAAAAAGG
>BLSH010174572.1:175022-198159 GCA_018402905.1 Glandirana rugosa | reverse complement strand
GGATGGAAGTTGCAAGCGAGAATGAATTTGCACAGACACACCATCAAGGAACATAAAGAAGATGGTTATGGACCCGTGGGTCATCACTTCTCGCAAGCGGACCACACTATAGAAGACCTCAATGTTTTAGTTCTTAAAGGGAATTTCAGAACTATACAGGAAAGGAAAACTTTTGAACTAAGAATGATACTTCTATTTCACACAAAAATAACGGTCCACAATTAGATATGGGTTTCCTTACTCATCCTACGGTTTTGCGACTCTCTCTGTGACTATCACCCCCCCCAGTCTATAACTCTCCCTCTGTATTATCTCACACTAACCATGCCATTTTTATTACAATTGCCACGTGCATTTGTTTGCATTTGTTTGTGTGTGTTCGTTTTTCTCTTTTTTGTGTTTTTTTCAACATCCTGCTAAAACTTTTGTGAATCAGTACTGCTTGGACCTTGAAGAAGGTGATATACCCTGAAAGCTTGTCCTGAAAAATTGTATGTTAGTGCAAATAAAAAAAGTATCACGGACAGTACTCAATTTTCTCTGTCGCAAGTGCACTAATATGGCTACAGTCACCTCAAATATATATCCTTACAATAGGGGATTACGTTTTGCCACTTAATAATGGATTGCGTTTTCGTGTGAAGAAGTTTATTCTATTGAATGTATTCATATAATATATAATTAGACCTCCTATCCCTGGAACTGCGATTATATACACCTCACTATTTAATGTGGAAGATATTTGACGGTAAATAATGTTATATTATCAAAGCTGTTGGTGGGCATGTATAATTTTATATTATTTTAATGAGTTTTGTATTGGGTATTTTTTGCAATGTGCAATTGCACCACTCATTTATTTTGGGGGGGGGGGGGGATTCCCTTGCAAAGCGCAACTTCTTTTGCAAAGAGAACAGCCTATTTGCCTTTAATCAATCAAACCCGGTGACACTTAAAACAAATACATAGAAATAGTTGTAGCAGCGCTGATAGGAGGTGGCTTCATACAGACAACAGGATTCCTGATCCCTGTAGTGCAGTGGTACTCAACTCCTATAGGCCAGATTTTAAGTATTACCTTGGGGAGATGCAGACTAGAGTACTGCAATCACAGAGCAGCAAATTATATCACCTGTGATGTATTTCAGTTATCCTGCAAACCTGGCCTGTAAGTGGGTCCCGAGGACAGGAGTTGAGAACCACCACTGTAGTGAATGAAACTCCCTGTTTGCTCTCTACATTTTAACAAATACTTTTTTTGTACACTGTTTGCAACAAAAAGTACTGCTTTCACGTTTACTTTTGCCAAGTGCATTACAGTTTGTTAGCAAACAGGTTGCTTATATAAAAAAAAATGCATTGAAACGGTTTTGATGCAAGGTTACTAGAATACATACTGGCAAAGTTCAAGTCACTTGAAAAGAATACTGCTTTAACCACTTACCAACCGGAAGGTTTTCCAGCTTTAGGACCAGAGCACTTTTTACGATTCGGCGCTGCAACGTTGCACCCAAACAAAATTTGCGTCCTTTTTTCCCCACAAATAGAGCTTTCTTTTGGTGATATTTGATCGCCTCTGCATCATTTCTGTTTCTATTTCGGTTTCTATTTTTTTTTTATTTTTTACTAGTAATGGCGGCGATCTGCGATTTTTAGCAGTACTGCGATATTGCAACGGACAAGTCGGACATTTTTGACACTTTTTTGGGACCAATGACATTTATTCAGCGATCAGAAATTTAAATGTCCACTGATTACTGTATAAATGTCATTGGCAGTGAAGGGGTTAACCTGCAGGGGGAGATCTAGGGGTTAACTGTGTTCCCTGGGTGTGTTCTAACTGTGGGGGGGGCTGGGCTACCATGGGCATGAGAGATCTAACTGATCCCAGTGACAGGGATCAGTAGATCTCCCAAGCCCCTACTAACAGAGCGGGAAACCGCCGTGTTTACATCGGTGGTGCCCCGTTCTTTCCCTGTGGCCGCTCATTACTCCTCAGGAGTGCGGCGGGTGCGCGCGTGCGCCCCCCTAGTGGCTGATTGCAGATCGCCGCCTTTTTACGGCGATTTGCTCTCAGCATCCCGACTGCCGTAGTGAAAACACGGCGCGCGGTTGGGAACTGGTTAAACAAAATTCATACTGAAATGAAATACTCAACTCAAATAAAAAAATATATACGGACCCCTTCAAAGGTTCTTCGTTATTAAAAATCTATTTATAGTACACTTTCTCAGTACCATTTTTTGGATTCTTCAGGCAAAATCATATTTTTCCTCTTAAACACAGCACATCATTTCAGTCTTTCTCAATAATCAGTTCAGCATAGTATATATTAAATATATGCTATATTGTCAAAAGTTTTGTGACGCCTGCCTTTACTCGCACATGAGCTTTAATGGCATCCCAGTCTAATGCCTCGTACACACGGTGCAATGGTCATACAACCGCATGTTCAACTTTTGTCCAAAATCGGCTGTTGGTGGTTGTGCCTTGCGTACTGACATGAGTCAAGTAATTGTACAACAAAGCTGAATGTAGTGACGTGTTACCAGCATATAACGAGGAAGTTCAGGTGAATGTGATTTGTGAATTACGAACACATGTTACACGACCAAACATTTCCTGGATTCAGAGCATGCGTGTTTGCACTTTCAAGTTTTCTAGTTTGCTCAGCCAACTTCTGTTTTACAACTTTTGAATGTCGGCTGTTGTAATCGTGCGTACTAACGGTCGGATTATCGTACAACAAGCTGTTGTAGGACCGTTGTTGTACAACAGTTGCACCGTGTGTACGGGCCATTCGTTTGTAGGATTCAATATTGAGTTTGTTCACCCTTTGCAGCTATAACAGCTTCAACTATTCTGGGAAGGCTATCCACAAGGTTTAGGAGTGTGTCTATGGGAACGTTTGACCATTTTTCTAGAAGAGCATTTGTGAGGTCAGGCACTGATGTTGGATGAGAAGGCCTGACTCACAATCTCCGCTCTAATTCATCCCAAAGGTGTTCTATCGAGTTGAGGTCAGGACCTGGCCCCGTAGTTCCAGTAAGGGAACTCTTAAGGCATCAGCATACCAAGTCAATCTTAGTCAATCACTAGCATAGGTATTAATTTATACTACATGGGGTGGGCCTTTGTACATACCCACAGAGGATGTGGAAATTTTAAAGTCTTCAGGGATTCTCTCTGTATTGGATTAGACTCCAGATTATGATATAAATAAAAATAAAAAATTACATGACAAAGGCCCTAATAGACCAACTACCCTGGGGTGGACACATGGGAGTGACATAGGCACTGCACCTCAATGATGCCGTGAGCTTTAAACCTTTTCTGTAGAAACCCCAATACACATATGTTTTTGGGTGGTAAAAAGGCGGTAATATATTTATAGGCTGATGTTTTAGGACGGAGAAGTGTGTAAATCTACCTCATTTTTGTTTGAGTGGTGTCTAAGATGTTAGGACTGCAGGTGGTCTGCGCGTTGTTCCTTACTTCTGTTACCGTATATACTCGTGAATAAGTCGACCCGTGTATAAGCCGACCCCCTACTTTTGCCAAAAAAATATGGGAAAACGTATTGACTCACGTATAAACCTAAGTGGGAGATGCAACAGCCACTGGTAAATTTAAAAAATAAAAATAGATACCAAAAAAAATTTTTTTTACAGTACAGTATACTTACTTCCTATGTATTGAATAAGGCTGCTGTGTTCTTCACATATGTTAAATGCAAAGAAAAAAAAACCACAGTTTTGTCATTTGAATATCTGACCATGTTAACCCTTATTGTTCACACAATAAGGGTTAATATGGTTAGTTAATCGAATTGCCAAACCGTTTTTTTTCTTCCTTTAGATTTTTACATTTAAGAAGGACACGGCAGCCTTATTCCATTCATAGGAAGTGCCTGTGTCCTCTGCCCTTACCTTCAGCCCAGTCGCGTCACAAGTGTGACTGAGCTGAAGTTCCACCCTCCAGCAGGCCGTCAGCGGACGTGGCGGAATCCCTGGAATGCTTCTCAGCCACCGCGGGTGCCCGCGGGATGTGCCCCCGCGCTCGTACCGGCACTGTTGACGCGCGTATAAGCCGAATCTCGTTTTTTTGACACAAAATCAGTGTCAAAAAACTTGGCTTATACACGAGTATATATGGTATATGTACCAATGTTGCTGGAATGTGTAATATTTTTTTTATAGTTAACTTGGTGATATACACTGTAAACAACTGGCTGTATCCCCCTTCCCTCTGTGATGGTTAGGGTCACAACTTGGCACTACCAATAGGATGTGTCCATTTAATGTTTCTCCTTTTTTTTTCAAATACATTGTCAGCTGTGGTGTCAAATATTTTTTGCCTGGCTATCGGTCTTTGGTGAAATTATCTGGTGGGTTGATGGACTGGTACACACAGATGGAGCTTATTGGTGGTAATTACTTTTTCTCCGCCTGCCTCCCTCTCCATATTGCCTATTTATAGCCCAGAGAGATTCTGTAAGGCTAGGAACTACATTTTTTACATTGAATGATGATGGGGAACTAGATTGAGTTTATTCCCCAGACCACCAGCTTACCTTCTCCACCCACCTGGAGATCACATTCACTGCACACGTCCTTATTTTTGTTGACCACATTTGAAGGTAAAAGGGATATTCTACAGATTGCCTTACCCATTATTACATACTATGGATGATTGTGTTCATCTATACTTAGAGTAGATTTGCTAATATATTTTTACCCAGGGTGGGTGGCAGATTGCGAGAGGGGTCCATCTATAATACATTTTTCTGATATAGATATAGATTCAATGAAATACATCATTGGTTCTAGATAACATACTTGGTTAGCCCTTTATATTATATTGTCTCATTGTGGGGAGCAGGGGTGAAGTTGAGAGCAATTCTGGGCCCTTTTATCTGATTGCAGATGTACCCTCCCTTGTAGCACTCACCTTTCTTCTCTAGTTATATACACATATAGGATATGGTTTGCTCACCATTACATTACATTGCTTTGTTATAGATAATGCATTGCAACATTACTTTAAGTCAAACTCTGATGACTTTCGAATGAGGCATAGTTGGATTACCACATTGGTGAGGGGAGGTGGCAACAGCTGGTCATATGAGAGATAACGTTTTGACTGTTTATACTGATGTTACTTATATTGAGGTATGTAGAGAGCTCTGAGTTGGCGCTATAGATTCTATTCCACAGCACATACACTGAAACTATTAACTGTATACGTTCTATTTTAGAGCTTGACTGTCATATTTTCCTGAAGAAGCGGGCTAAGCCCTGCGAAGCGCAACTGCGTCGGAAATCGCAGCTAGTGAGGCATCGCCCAATCCTGCGAGGGATGATGATCCAATTTTTTTATTGGGCAGTATACAGATATTATTTCACATATGTAATTTTTTGTTATGTTATGTCCTCATTGTAAGTCCTTTATGGTTTTAACAAAGCTGTTATACAATAAAAACATTTTTGACATTTTTTATACAAACTTATTGCTACCGTTAAAGTCCTTTATTCGTTTTTAGGGTTCTTTTTTGTGCAACTTTTTGGTAGGATGTGGTACTGGACAACATTGTCTAATTATTAGAGGACCCTCTTATCAGTTTCCTCCTCTCAAATATATTTATTTTGACTATAAAGTAATAGCTGGAGTTGGGCTTCAATTTGTTAGTGTATTTAAACCTACTAGTCAATCTAACACCCCTCCCCCCCAGACTGACAATACTACTGTCCAAAGTTGCCCCCCTGTGCCCATTCATCCAGAGTGAGGGCACTCTAACACAGGAGGAGTGTTACTGGCCAGATCACCAGGTGAAAACCGGACGCAACTTTGTATTATTCAAAAAAAAGCACTGATCCCACACAGAGCCTAGACTTGTACTGTTTTTCAGTAATCAATAGTCATTGCCTTAACCCCTACCCTCAAAAAGCACATCTTCCATTTGTAGTCACTAGCTGTGCTCATAAACTGTATACTTTTTCCAGGTCTGTGTGGCCTCACCTTACATATTATAGCCAAATATGGGTCTGTGTTTATGTTTTTTTTCAAATGGTTTTGCATTCCCATACAAGTCTATGGTTATGCAAAACTGACTTTAAGCAGGTCCAATACATGGCAGAAAGAGGTCAACTGCAACTTGAATGCACCTGTCATGTGTATTGTGAATGATCTCAGATGCAAAACTAATGTCATTTAACAGGCATTAAAGCAGTTTGGCTGCCCCAGAAGATGAGCCTTACAAAGGGGTCAGTGATTGGCCTAACATCTGACAACATTGTGGGGGTCATTTACTAAGATTCCCGGCAAGTATCGGCACGCTCCATTTAATAGTGCCCAATTAAAGCCATTTAGGACTTCAACTCTACAACTGGGCAGACATGCAAATGGAACAGTGCGCTATTGCCGGCGAACATGCCTGTCAAAACGCACATGCAAAATCCAAACCCCTCATTGAAGGCTTGTATGCAAGCTATTTGCCATTAAATGTGTATGGGGACCCGGGTACTGCCCAATCATTTTTAAAGGAACAGTGATTTTAATGATGCTTAAAGTGAAATAATAAAAATGAAAAATTCCTTTAAATATCGTGCTGGGGGGGGGGGGGGTTCCCTTAGCCTGCCTGTAAAGTGGCGCACCTGTGCGATGTCTAGAACATGTCACAGCCATTATGATATTTCTAAAGGAAAAAATGTAATTTAAACTTGTTTGCGGCTGTAATGTATTGCCGGTTCCCGGCAATATAGATTAAAGAAATTGAAAAAAAAAAGATGTGCAGTCCCCCCCCAGTCTATACCAGGCCCTTTGGGTCTGGTATGGATTTTAAGGGGAACCGCACGCCAAATTTTTTTTAAAAAAATTGACATGAGGTCCCCCCAAAATCCATACCAGACCCTTATCCAAGCATGCAGCCTGGAGGTCAGGAAAAGTGGGGGTGAGCGAGTGCCCCCCTCCTGAACCATACAAGGCCACATGCCCTCAACATGGGGAGGGTGCTTTGGGATCCCCCCAAAGCACCTTGCCCCATGTTTATGGGGACAAGGACCTCTTCCTGACATCCCTGGTTGGTGGTTGTCGGGGTCTGTGGGTAGAGGGGCTTATCAGAATCTGGAAGCCCCCTTTAACAAGGGAGCCCCCAGACCCCAGCCCCCCATGTGAATGAGTATGGGGTAACCATTCACCAAACAAGTTGTGTAGTCTGACAAAAGACAATAGCCAGTTTCTGACCTTTATTAAAAATGTCTTCTTCTTATTTATTTATTTATTTATTTTAGGTACTTATATAGCGCCGTCAGTTTACGCAGCGCTTTACATATACATTGTACATTCACATCAGTCCCTACCCTCAAGGAGCTTACAATCTAAGGTACTTCTTCCCCACTTCTTCATCCTTCTTCCACTAGTCTTCCCCTGTTTTCTCCTTCCCTGCTTCTTCCTCTGGTCCTCTCCTTCCTCTGGATTCTTCTTCCCCCGCTTAGTCCTCTGGTCTTCTTCTTCCTCCACTGTTGATACCGCCTCTGACTCACTGAATATTTAAAAAATGAACCTCCTCTGATGTCATTCAGAGACCCCGCCACAAGGGGGCATGGTCTCCGGATGATGTAATCCGGTGGCCACGCCCCATAGTTATATATGAAATGTGCGTCATTTAAGCGGACAGATTGGTGGGCTGCAGCATCAACATGGGGACAAGGTGCTTTGGGAGGGACCCCAAAGCACCCTCCCCATGTTGAGGGCATGTGGCCTGGTAAGTTTCAGGAGGGGGGGCGCTTGCTCATCCCCTCCCTTTCCTGCTGGGCTGCATGCTCAGATAAGGGTCAGGTATGGATTTTGGGGGCACCGCACAACATTTTTATTATAATTTTGACATGGGATTCCCCTTAAAATCCAGACCAGACCTGAAGGGCCTTGTATGGACTGGGAGGGAGACTGCACACTGTTTTTTGTCTGGATTTTTAATAGCCAGATTTTTGGAATTCCACACCATAATATTTTTGAATATTTACATACCATTGCATGCATTTGAAGAGTCAAAATTATGGAATAAACCAAACTGATGTGCATCGGCTAATTATGCTGCTGAATACAATGCAGGTTTTCAGGTGGTAATACCATCGGTGAGATTTGAACCCATGGTCTGAACCTTTGAAGGTAGCAGGGCATACCACTACACTACAGAGCTGAGCACAATCATACATAGAAAATACAATAACTAATGTTTGATTCCTTTCATTATATGCAATAATTTTTTGCATTTGGGGCATTAATATTATGGTAACAGCCATGATGCTCATGTGGCAGTGGCTATTAGGCATTTGCCTATTGTCAGCATATGCTGCTGATTAATATGTAATCTTTGCACTTTTCATTTTCACAGTTTATAGCTCGTTGCTAAGTAATGGGCCGGGAAGCCGGCCGCCACGTCCTTGACAACTGATGAGTTATCAGCTGTCCTTTATTGTAAAATAGCTCTGAGCCATCTTCTTCCCCAAGCCGCATTCTCCCCTAGCCGTCTCTCCTGCCGCTGTCTTCTCCATCTGCCGTCTCCTCTTTGATTTGTCCTCTCCATCTGCCATCTTATCCTGGAGCCGTTTCTCCTGCTGCCGTCTCTCCTGCCACCGCCGTCTTCTCCCGCTGCTGTGTTCTACCTCACCGCCCTTTACCTGCTAAATTTAAAAAAAGTCACTCTTCTTCTGTGGCTGTCTCTTACATAGCCATGGGGTTTGGCCATCTGATGATGTCACCTGGAGGGCACGTCCCTTGTGTTTTTTTTATTAGTTGGTAACTGGTGGCGTGGAAGAACACAGCAGCAGGAGAAGACAGTGGCGGCAGGAGAAATGGCAGGAGGAGAGACCGCTCGGGGAGAAGACGGCGGATGGAGAAAACAGCTCAGGGAGAAGACAGCGGATGGAGAAGACAGCTCGGGGAGAAGATGGTGGCAGGAGAGAAGGCTCGGGGAGAAACGGTGGCAGAAAAGATAGCTCGGGGAAGAAGATGGCTCAGACCTATTTTACAATAAAGGACCTGTCAAAAACCAGCTATTGTTTTTTTTTTTTTTACATTTCACTGCTTTTTTTGGTGAATGAGTAGGGGTACGATGTACCTGATACCCATTCACATGGGGGGGTAGGATTCTGATCAGCCCACCACCTGCAGACCCTGACAACCATGGGGCAGGATTGTCAGGAAGAGGCCCTTGTCCCCATCAACATGGGGACAAGGTGCTTTGCGGACCCTCCCCACATTGAGGGCATGTGGCCTGGTACGGTTCAGGAGGGGGGTGCTCACTTGCCCCCCCATCCTGACCTCCAGGCTGCATGCTCGGATAAGGGTCTGGTATGGATCTTGGGGGGGACCCCATGACAATTTTTTTACATTTTGGTGTGGAGTTCCCCTTAACATCTATGCCAGACCCAAAGGGCCTGGTATGGATTTTGGGGGGGCCCCACACCATTTTTTTTACAGCTTGGCATGGAGTTCCCTTTAAAATCTATGCCAGACCCGGGGGGCGTGGCCTGATGCGGACTGGGATAGATGTGCAGCGGCAGAGCTCCGAGTCTCCAACATACAATCCTGACCGATCCATGGAACTGGGACCGCACAGAAGCAGGAAAGTAAGCTACCTTTCTTCTACACTGTACCAGCTACACTGCAATCCATCTCCCGAGCGGATCGGACACCCGCTCGAGGATAAATTTAGGCCGAGGCTTTTTTGCGGCCTACCTGGAACGGCCTTTCCGAACACTACATCCTTTAACCTTTCCCCCCAGTATCACCAATACCTCGGGGGAACATATCGGAGCTACCCTAACTACAGTTCTTCGCCCCAGGGACCCTATCTGACATTTACCCGGCCAGCGGCCTATGAAGGTACACCGCGACCGCTACACTTCCGCCAGCGGCCTAGCGAACCAGACTTGTGACCTGGGGGCATTAAGATCCACACAACACGGAGGCTCTATTTATTATTAATATCTAGTAACAGTCCTATAAAGACTGTCTTTTATAACTGGAGTGCTTTGCACATATCAGGGAGTGATTCAGACTACTCCCGGCGGCCATCTTGGTACACCTGGCCTGACGCTTCACATAAACCACAGTCTTGGGAAAGCAAGATACAGTGCTGCATGGTCTTCCCACCCTTGTCAGGCCACTTAAGGAAGTTCCCTACGTGGTAAGGACCAAAGCAGACATAAATAATGCTAACAATGTAATCACCGATATCTCCATTAGGGTTGCCAGAACCTACACAAGCTACTTGAAGCTTACACACTTATCTCTTGTATTGCTATCTACTACCACCTCACAACGCACATGTCATCTAAGAAAAGAAAAGAAGGAGCCAAACCTGCCAAAATGACTGACTTTTTTGCTCATCCCAACAAAGATATGTCAGAGGGCATGCTCAACAATAATGGTACACCTCGACAGACAATTAAATACACCAAAGCTAATGAAAATCAACAATCTTCCACCAAAACAGCAGATCCACATCACAAAGAGTACCAGCCTAGCTCACTCTCTTCCAGCCCTGCAAAAAAGCAGACCAAAAATGTCCAGCTCCATAGACAATTCCCCTACACCAAGTGAGCTAAATCTCTCCCTAGATGACACCAGGGAATTACAAGACTCAATCTTAAATTTTCCAACGGCTGATATTCCAGTCTTAGATACAACTCTAAAAGACATGCTAATTTCATTGAGATCCACTATTCACACTGACATCATGTCCTTGGCGCACCAATTTAAAGCTGAAGTATCAGAAGTGAATAAAAGAATCTCCCATATTGAATCTAAAATGAGTGCCTTTGCAACTACATTTAACGACCTGGTGGATGCCCACAATGACAGGGAAGATGAACTCTGGCTAATTAAAACGAAATTAGCAGACCTTGAAGCTCGCTCAAGACGAAATAACGTCAAAATTAGAGGCATTCCTGAATCTATCAAACCTCCAGAATTGAATAAATACTTCACAAACATACTTAAAACAGCTTTACCAGAAGCTCCACTGGAAGATCTAATTATTGATCGTATCCACAGATTACCGAGGCCCAAACATGTCCCAGCACACCTACCCCGGGACACGATCGCAAGAATACACTTTTTCCATACTAAAGAGGAACTCATGAGAGTAACAAGAGACCGAGATAACCTTCCAACAACCTTACAAGAGCTGTCCTTTTTCCAAGACCTATCAGCTTTCACCTTACAACAACGGAGGCAGTTAGCCACAATAACGAAGCCCTTAAACAACCACAGTATAACATACAGATGGCTATATCCAGCCAAACTACTGATAACGAAAGAGGACGAATCACATGTTGTCTCCACAATGAAGGAGGGACTGGCATTATTGCAGAAGTGGCATATCTTGGAACCCCAAGAATCAACAGATAACTTACCCTCCAAGTCCTCATCACTTCAAAATGGTGACTCGGATACTGAAATGAACTAACTATGAAGAAGCTTCAACAGTTTTCAATCTTCTCGTCTGGCAACCCCGGAGATTGCCTTTGTTCCTGTTGTTAACCCCCAACTTTGAGCGGCCAGTAGACCGCACAGATTCCTGTTACGAATCGCCCAGTTTTTTTCTTATTATTGCCATTGTTTTGGGTCCACATTTACTCCTGACACTAAGTCATCTCTGTACACTTTTTTTTTTCCTTCCCCTTTGTAATTCTACTCCTACTCCCAACCATATCCATTTTGGACTACAGAACACATCTTCTGCAACAGCCCAACCATCTTCCTCACCAGCTTAAACTTTGCCAACTTTACTACTGAACATCCACAGCTTGAGAGCTAACAGCCAAACTATCCATTGTGTTAAATAATTCCAACCATACCCACTGAAAAAGATCTTTGAAGCCCTTAACATGTCCTTTCGTATCTCATCACTTAATGTCAAGGGGCTAAACAGCCCATTCAAGACAGATGGCCTGGAGGGAAGCTCTCAACCTCAAAAGCGATGTTATTTGCTTTCAGGAGACTCACTTTGATTCCCACGAACTTGCAGGGGGTCTGGGCCTCCCAGACGTGAAAGATTACTACATAGCTACAATACTGGACCAACTAAAAGCATGGTTTGCTGACGGTCCCCTGAAACCCTGGAGTCAATTGGAAAGGGCGTGGTTAAAGAACAAATCACCGCTGTCCATATTAATGGCCTACAACCTAGCTCCCCCAAGTAGAAAAATTGACCATCTCCCTATCGCAGCTTCTATACAGGCATGGAATTATTTATCCAGTATGAACAACCATAAACAACCAGTTGTAAAAATCCCTATTCCAATAGAGACCCTAGAATGGTGTATAGAAGATATAGATCTGGGCCAATGGAAAGCCAGAGGAATAAATAGCCTACAAGACCTCTACACAGGCAATAAAATCAGTCCCTTTCAAGAATTATCCATTAAATATCACCTTCCTAAATCTGAATACTTCTCTTATGTAAGGATCTCTTCATTGCTTCAATCCCTAAGGGCAAAGGAATGCGCTATGCCGGAGCCCATCTGGAATTTCTGGCAATCCGCAAATCCGAAAATGAGGGGCATATCTTTAATCTACAACTCTCTCAACTCAAGATCTCATTTCCACAAACCATCCCCTTTGGTAAAGTGGGAATCAGAACTGGGGAAAACATTTTCAGAAGCTCAATGGCTCAATGCTATCAAACACAATTATGAATACTCCCGATGCTCAAACTACCAGGAGCTTGCAATAAAGTTCTTGATGAGATGGAACTATACCCCCTACATCTTGGCCAAATTTGCCACTACCAATTCAAACTTATGTTGGAGGGGATGTGGCCAGGTTGGGACTCTATCACACATGCTGTGGTTGTGCAAATACCTTCATAGCTTCTGGCAAGATTGTTTTCAGTTGATCTTTAAGATAGCGGGGAACACAATAAAACCAAATATTGAACAAGCAATTCTGGGCATTGACATCTCACAAATCCACCACTCTCGGAGGCCATTAGTCATGCATATCATTGTGGCAGCTCGCTCAATAATAATGCGAAGGTGGAAGACAGGTGAACCACCAAACATTAACGAGGTAATTAGACTAGTAGACCAAATAGCGACTTTAGAAAAAATCTTAGCATAGAAGGAAGGTAAAGCAGATAGGTTCCATTTAAATTGGTCTTTATGGAAAAAGAGATAGATGTTCCCATCTGCCCAAACCTGTCACTCTTAATGCAGGAGTCGAGGTGCATTCCCATTCATATTCCTTTCCTCTTTTCCTTTTTGTTTGGTCTCTTTACACTGCTTGATACTAAGTCTACATACTCTCATTTCTCTCTCTCTCCTTTCTTAACTCTAATTACTCTATTCTCTACGGGACAACTTACCCTAAAACAATACTAAGTACCCGTTAAAAATATCTCAGATAATGGATTGAGAACAAACGGCTTCCTCGCCCACAGTGTGTTCCCCTCGGGGTGGGCCGGGGAGGCAACTTGGACTGAATAGGGTAAATTAAAAGTAAACTAAATGTTTATTGTATTTTGTAATGCTACATTTCAGACAGCTTCTCACAAACAGGTGGCTTATGTTTACCTTATGGTTTAGTGTGCACTTTCTGTAGTTTAGTTTCGTGCATCAATATTAAATCAGCATGACATCTAGCCCAAATGGAGGCCCAGATACTTTCACGTTTCCCTGCTATATGGAAATAGCTGTTACACAGGGCCACCTGATTGAAGAAACAGTTGTCACCTGATAAGTGTATAAGCATATGCAGATCTCACCCCCACAGTTAAAATTTATTGATTAGCTAGCACAAGACCTTGATGTTATTCTATGGTACTTTGCAATTCACCCTGTATTCTTCATATTCTATTGTATCTGTAATTATCTTTATATGATTCATCCTTTACTTGAAACTTTAATAAAAAATAATTGAAACAAAATCTATGCCAGACCCAAAGAGCCTGGTATGGATTTCGAGGGGACCCCAAACAAATTGTTTTTTAAACAATAGTTTTTGGGGTATTTTTTGCTTAATTGTGGTGCTTAGAGAGAATTCACAATTAGTTGACACATTTCATGGCTTACCTAGTCCACAAAATAATTAGTAAAGCCTTCAGCTTTGGAGCAGGGTTTTTTTTTTTGTTATTGGGGTTTTTCTTCCCCCTCCCCCCTTACACTTTCTACTCAAGGATTTGCACAACCAAATGCTTTTATATGCAACTAGATTTAATACAGATTTGAAGGGGTACGAATTGTTTGCACTTATAAAATATGTATTTCGAGTCTGCAAAAGTCAAACATAAAGCAAAAAACAATCAATTTTTTATTTCAGCATTGGCATAAACATTTCCTATATTAATGTATATGGACCAAAAAAAAGGCATGGAAACAATGCTCCAGCATTTGACAATATAGATGGGCCCTGCTCAAAAGAGTCTCCAAGGATAGGACACTAAATATTAGACACATTAAACAAATCACTTTAGAAAAGCAGGGATACAAATCAAGCTAACAAGCATGACTAACCTTTTGTGATCAGAAGTCTTCACCCCAAACCCCAAAAAAGTTACATGGCAGAATTATCATAAGCAAAAACAGACAAAATTAATACGAAAGCCAAAAAAAGACAAACTAGATTGACAAACACAGCAGGAATGAATTAGCAGGAATCTTCCTTTTCATCTCAACCATTACATAGCAGTTGTAAGTCTAACATGTGAGTTTTAGAAGGAATCACCAAACAACAGCCTTAGTGGGGTGTGGGTCAGGAATTATGCACACACCCACCCTCCCCCCCCCCCAAAACAAAAAAAAACACCAAAAACATATCTATTTGTAAGCCAATGTACGCACTGCAAAGAAAAATTTAGGCATGTTCTTAGGCCAAACACATGCCACAAATGCTGGCCTTAAAATAAACTAGCTAAGATCGCTAGCACACCTCCACACACCCAGTAAAGGACACACCCACCAGTGGAATTGATTCTGTTTCTTCATGTAGGCCTCAAGTGCTCACACCCGTTCATTAGGAATACACACTCTTTACAAATGAAAAATGCCTCAGGATTGATATTTGTGCAGGGTAAAGCTCAAAATAACACATGTCCAAGGCTTTACCCATGATCAGTAATCCCAAAATCTCCAAATAAAACTTGTATGTAGTTGGGCATGTGGAGGGTCCAAAACAGGAAATGACAACCTTGTGAGGGGTGCTTCACACAAATATGTGTGCAGCATCACACCAGACTTATACATTCATATCTGGGCCAAAACACCCCAGTTCTATATTTGGTGCAAACCCACACTTGCTTGATTTATAATGTGATTTCTTGGGGTTCCATTATGTGAAACCCCACAAAAATTCTCACATTGGTGAAAAAGAAATTTTAACACCACAACATACAAACCTCTAGCCAGGTAGCAGGATTGGGATTTGAACGCAGAACATCAGTGCTGCTAGGCAGAAGTTCTAACCTGTGAGCCACTGCGCTGCCACATGTTTTTAGGCTGCATATCTGTGGTATAAAACTGTCCTAAGTCCCAGGGGTGCCAGAAGTTAATCAATGCAGATGTACTGTGGAAGGCCACAGGGACCTAGTGAACAACATGTTTCTGGCCCATTCCATCTGTTTTGAAGGCTGGTTATGGCTGATTACTGTCAGCATCCTGAGAGCTAAACAGCTGACATTTTGTGGGTTTTAGCTTGGTAAGAGACTGCAATTAGTGGTGGGGGGGAATGTTAAAGCTGATTAGAGTCCTTGCCAATGGAAAACATATGACACAATTTGCAATGGTGGTGGAAACCTCCTACACATAAATACAACATTTAGACATAATGCATTTAAGGCCCAGAGTCAGGAGTTATGTTTAACAACATAGGGAGATCAGACAACTTCTCTACATGAAGTTGCATGTTTGGGATTCAAAACCAGAACCTCAGTGCTGCTAGGCAGAAGTGCTAACCTGTGCGCCACTGTGTTACCACATGTGGAACCCTCCTACACATATACTGCATATCTTTGGACATATAGGTGGTGGAATTACATTAGTCAGGGGTTATTCTTCTTGATTTATTCTGTGATATTTGGTGTTTCTTGGTGTGTGAGAGTAGAATAGTGATGTTACCCTCTGATTTTTGAGAATTAAATTTTTATTTCTGATGTTGTTAGACATATCACGTTTTTGGGCTCAAATTAGGATCTTTTGACAGCAAGTCCCAAAGCCCATTTTTCGGCCTTTAAAGGGAATCTGTGTTCACCACCAAGGCGCACACAGATACATTGGTTGGCTCTGGCCTCAGTCACTGACCTCCAGCCAGTGACTGATTGGTCAGGTCGTGGGGGCGGGACTGGTGGACGTGCTGGTGCTTGGACTGGGAGTGTCCAACAAGCACACCTGTTTTTCCCTCCAGCTGGCCGTGTGAGAGAGAGCAGTCTGAGGTATGTACTTCTGTCTACTGGCTGCAATATACCTCACCTGTGATTCTGGGCTGTATACTGTGTACTGGCTGCAATATACCCCTACCTGTGATGCTGAGCTGTATACTGTGTACTGGCGGCAATATACCCCTACCTTTGATGCTGAGTTGTATACTATGTACTGGCTGCAATATACCCCACCTGTGATGCTGAGCTGTATACTGTGTACTGGCTGCAATAAACCCCACCAGTAATGCTGAGCTGTGTACTGGCTGCAATATACCCCACCTGTGATGCTGAGCTGTATACTGTGTACTGGCTGCAATATACCCCTACCGGTGATGCTGAGCTGTATACTGTGTTACTGGTTGCAATATACCCCTACCTATGATGCTGAGCTGTATACTGTGTACTGGCTGCAATATACTCCACCTGTGATGTTGAGCTGTATACTGTGTACTGGCTGCAATATACCCCCTACCTGTGATGCTGAGCTGTGTACTGGCTGCAATACACCCATACCTGTGATGCTGAGCTGTATACTGTGTTACTGACTGCAATATACCCCTACCTGTGATGATGAGCATTATACTGTGTTACTGGCTGCAATATACCCCTACCTGTGATGCTGAGCTATATACTGTGTTACTGGCTGCAATATACCCCTACCTATGATGCTGAGCTGTATACTGTGTACTGGCTGCAATATACCCCTACCTGTGATGCTGAGCTGTATACTGTGTTACTGGCTGCAATATACCCCTACCTGTGATGCTGAGCTGTATACTGTGTACTGGCTGCAATATACTCCACCTGTGATGCTGAGCTGTATACTGTGTACTGGCTGCAATATACCCCTACCTGTGATGCTGAGCTGTATACCGTGTACTGGCTGCAATATACCCATACCTGTGATGCTGAGCTGTATACTGTGTTACTGGCTGCAATATACCCCTACCTGTGATGCTTAGCTTTATACTGTGTTCCTGGCTGCAATATATCCCTACTTGTGATGCTGAGCTGTATACTGTGTTACTGGTTGAAATATACCCCACCTGTGATGCTGACCTGTATACTGTGTCCTGTGATACTGAGCTGTATACTGTATCCTGTGATGCTGATCTTTATACTGTGCCCTGTGAGGCTGGGGCTGTATACTGTGTCCTGTGATGCCGACCTGTATACTCCTGACACAATATGTGGAATACAGGGGACGGAATGGGTGGATTCTGTAAGGGGTGGGGCTTATGAGAAGTAGAGGGGTCAAAAAGGAAGGGTTAGACCTGGCACCCCCCATCTTAAAAATTCACCACCCGCCACTGGGGGACACTCTTCATTTTTAATAAAGAACTTGTCAAAAACCATCTCTTGTTTTTTTGTAACAATACACTGCTTTTGTTGGGGTGAATAGGTAGGGGCACAATGTACCCCATGCTCATTCACATGGGGGGGCGGCAACTGGGGGCCCACTTTCTTAAAGTGGGCTTCCAGATTCTGATAAGCCCCCTGCCTGCAGACCCCCCACAACCACAAACCAGGGTTGTCGGAAAGAAGCCCTTGTCCCTCACAACATGGGGACAAGGTGCTTTGGGGCAGAGGGGACGGAGCCCCCATGTTGAGGGCATGTGGCCTAGTATGGTAAGTAGGGGGTGTGTTTGTGCACCCCCCCTTTCCTCACCTGTCTGCTGCATAATTATGAAGGAGAGGGGGAAAGAGTTGGGACTTTAAGCGAGGCATCGACATGGGTAATGTAGGCCTCCATCCCTGTTACTATTAAACATGGAAGGGGAATTGGGACTTTGAATGAAGCAAAGGCTATGAGGCTATGTACAGCAAATAATATAACTGGGCACTAACATTTTTAGGTAAAGTTGATCCAGGATGAATCCAATTGCTTCTTGGGGGGATCAGGAAGGAATTTTTCCCCCACTATAGCAAATTGGATCATGCTTTGCTGGGATTTTTTGCCTTCCTCTGGATCAATTGTGGGTGAAGGCTTGTATTATATGGGATTGTATGGTTATATATAATTTTTCTTTTTTTTTTTGGTTGAACTGGATGGACTTGTGTCTTTTTTCAACCTGACTAACTATGTAACTATGAGATAGAAGAATGCGTGTAGAGTACTAAACCAGTTTATTGTCATAAAGAGGGTATACATCGCACTTAATATGAATAACTTAATGTAGCCTCTTCACACAAAAAATGCTGACTGCATGCTTGGATAAGGGTCTGGCATGGATTTTTTATTTTTTATTTTGGTATGGGGTTCCCCTTCAAGCACCATACCAGACTCAAAGGACCTGGTATGGATCTGGGGGGGACCCCACGGCATTATTTTTTTTATAAATTTGGCATGAGGTTTTATTCATACCAGAAGCAAAGGAATTGTTTTGATTGGTCAAAGGACAAGTCAAAATGATCTCAAAATCGGATCAAAGTCGGATCCCAGTCTGGACATGGCCGAGTGAGGCAGCTTGTTTGTGTAGCTCCCGGACCTTGCCTGTTGTTCGAGCTTCATCAACTAACTTTAGCACCGAAGTTTACACCAGCATGTACACAGCAAGGAAAAGAAAGGGGAAGAGTGCCAGGAAAAGTGCTAAGAGCCCACCAGGAGGAGGATTGCCGAAACTCTGGGTGAACACTCAAACGATCTCTCCATCTGCCAAGATGGCGGACCGCGTGGACTCACAGCACGCGGCACCAACAGCACTGGCCCCTGCTGCCTCCCTGGCTCCCTCGACAAGCTCAGAGACATTCTTGGATGTCCCAGCGGCATTTTACGCCGATACCCAGGACTATCCCGGTCATCCGCTCACATTGTGGGCAGACGCGGAGCTTAGGGCCCTGCTCCAGGCACTACCGACGCGATCTGACATTGAGGCCGTGATAAGCCGCCTGGAAGCGGCCCATTGTAAAGAGATCACAGAGGTTAAGCAGAACATTTCCACCATAACCAACCGCTTGGTGACAGGGAGGCGACAGTGGATGCCTTAGAACAGAGGGTGACAGTGATGGAAACACAGATGGCGGCCCAGACTGCTACAGCGATCGACCTGCAGCTGCGACTGGAGGAACTCGAGGACCGGAGCCGGAGGGATAAACTGAGGCTCCAGGGCCTCCTGGAGGCGACGGGCCCAGAGGACCTCAGCGATACCACACTGGCCATATTCCACAATATAGCAGGGGAATCCCTTCCCGGGGACATAACGTTCGACCGCATCCATCGAGCTCTGGGACCTCGCTCTACAGACCCAGAATGACCACGAGATGTGGTCTGCAGGGTACATCACTATGCTCATAAAAGAAAGCCTGTGAAGCAGGGGAAAGGAACTTTGATGGCGCTCCTATAAAGATACTGCCGGACCTTTCCTGAGCAACCCTCCAAAGAAGAGTGATGCTGAGGCCAGCTTTGGAGGCAGCCTGCCAAAATGGAGCAACATACCATTGGGGATACCCCCTCTCCGTGACTTTTCACAAAGCGCAACGCTCTTTCATTTTACGCATGCCAGAAGAGCTCCCGGACCTGTTCGCCTTCTTAGGCTCTGTCCCAGTGCCGTTGCCCAATTGGCTTCAGTGGCTACCTCGACCGACGATATGCCAGCCGGGCCAGCCTGCTACATCCGGACACCGGAGTCCTGCATCCCCTAGAATGCAGAGGAACCAAAGATGCTCCTGCCTCTCCCCCTCGAGGGAATCATGGGAGGCATAGAAAGCAGAGGGTTAACACCCCCGCCGCTGGGAACTGGGACTGGTTGAGGTGACCGGTTGACATGGCAGGGACGTTATGGCAGGCGTAGGAGACACATGGGGTCCGGGACACACTGGACTGTGTGCTTGCAGGCAACCTAGCTATGTCATACCACCCACCCTGTACCAGATCTGGCCGGGGGAGACCCACAATATTGTTTATCTGGAGATCTGGAGATGGCTTGGCTATGCACACTGAAGGGATATCAGGGGGACACATCCGGTTGTTTATTGTTCAGTTCCGTTGGAGCTCTCACCCCTGGTTACCCCCAAACAGAGGTTCCCCATCTCTCCCCCTTCTGCTTTTGAAGGAGCATGCAACACTAGATGTACCCGGTAGCCAGGACAAGCCCCACTTCAAACTAAGGGTGTGCAAATATATTTGGCATTTAATCCAGATAAATGTGTCTGTTTAATTAAAAATTGGATCCTGCTTATGCATCACACTGACCTGCCCATTGAAGAAATACTCTTTGCATATTCCCAGTTTATATTTCACGGGCCAAAATGTGCCATACTGTTGATGAAGTATTTAGCACAATTTGAGACTGCGTTTCGTAATTACAATCAATCCATTAGTCAGTTTGCCTGCTGTATTTGTAAGTCATGTTTCCTACTGAACGGTTCATTTGGGTACTGAGGGGGAACAAACACACAGAGGGGCCAAATGGCTGCCTTAACACCCTGCAGATGGCAGATTATGCCAGAAGGACCATTAGCACCTGGATTATGGAACCCTCTATTAAGCCCAGTGAACCGCTCCACCACAATGGGTACAAACATTCCACTTGCTGAAGTGGACGGAGGGGACACCGGGGCGTGGACCACTTCAGGCGGATAACGCCAATATGTTTCAAATAGGGGGTACTGCACTATAACCAGCAACGAACTTCAGATCTCGTGGTGCCCCCCCAGGGATTATCTCTAGGTCCTCCCTATCTATTCGGTTCTGGGAGCCGGTCTGGTGAACTAGCATGAATATAGATCTCAACCCCCATGACTGGTGGGGGTAACAGGACTATGGACATTTTTTGTTTTTTTTCCCTCTTTTTTGGTATTTGATTGCCTTAAATGTGTTACCCAAAACATAGTAGTATATTGCCTAAGATTCTGATTTTCATTATGGTGCATTAGGGATATATTTCATGCCTGAAGAGAGGTGCGAGGAGGGGCCTGCCCACTTGGTCGGGTCTGACCTCTCTCCCTGATACCCAGGAATTGCCCGGGACGTACCGCCTGAATAGTTCTATACTCTATAAGAGTACACTTTTTTGTGCTCTCTCCTCTTTTGCTCTCTATTCTCTAATCTACAGTCTAATGCCTAGTACCTTTCACTCCTGAGCTCTGCCACCCCCCTTTTTTTTTCTCTTTCTTTTTCTTTCCCTCTCTCTTTTTTCTTTTTCCTTTTTGCTCTTCTTCTTACTATTTTTGTTACTATTAAAGTATAAAACCAAGGGAAGAAAGCGAGCAGCATTCAGACCTATGGTAACAGAGGCCTGCAATATTATGTGCTGGTCTGGGGAACAAGAAACGTGGATGAGTATATATTCACTTTGCAAATCAGGACCCTGATCCTTTTGAATGTGACTGTACCATTTCCTCTGTCATGTAATGTTCTTTTTTGCTGTTGGTCTTCCCTGTCTCTTTAATAGTGATCACCAATGTCTTTGGTTTGATATTAAAACAAGAACTGAAAAATCATATACAAAAACAAAAGTTTTAGATTTTAAAAGGACAAATTTTGCTGAAATAGGGAAATTTCTAAAAAATGAACTGAAAGGTTGGAGTAAAATGACAGGAGTAAGTTATCAGTGGGCACTATTAAAGTCTACCATCTTGGAGGCAACTAGGTTATATGTCAGACAAGTTAGTAAGAATAAACGGAAGAAAAAACCAATATGGTTCACCAAAGAGGTAAGTAGGATAGTAAAGGGAAAAAAAATTGCATATAGAAGATTCAAGGAAACAGGAGGTGCAGCTGACAGAGAGGAGTATAAAAATAGACAAAAGGAGGCCAAACACATTATCGGTGCTGCAAAAGCACAGAAAGAGGAGGAAATTGCTAAGTCTCTTAAGGAAGGAGATAAAACCTTTTTTAGGTACATTAGTGATAGAAGAAAAAATACAATGGGATCACCAAAATGAAAACTGGGCACAACACATATGTTGAGGGAGACCAGGATGTAGCAAACCATTTAAACAATTACTTTTCTTCAGTCTTCTCAGAAACAGACTGCACTAATGATAACAAGTTAGGGAATCATATTGGTTCTAGTAATGATGGTCCATTTCTAGGATTTCTGGAGACAGAGGTAGCTGAGGAACTGGCTCGGTTAAAGCTTAATAAAGTAATGGGCCCTGATGGTTTCATCCCAGAGTTCTAAGAGAACTTTGCGATATAGTTGTTGGACCATTAACAAATCTTTTAAATAAATCTCTTCTAACAGGAGAAGTTCCCCATGACTGGCGGATAGCTAATATTGTACCTATCCACAAGAAGGGCAGCAAGGTAGAAGCTGGCGATTACAGGCCAGTGAGTTTAACATCAATTGTAGTCAAGGTAATGGAATCACTTCTCAAAAAAAGGATCATTGATCACCTAAAAATACACAGCTTGCTGGACCCAAAGCAGCATGGCTTTACTGAGGGCAGATCGTGCCAGACAAATCTGATTGAATTCTTTGACTATATTACCAGTGTTTTGGACCAGGGTGGTGCTGTGGACATAGCGTATCTTGATTTCAGCAAGGCATTTGATACAGTTCCACATAATGATCTGATACAAAAGTTTTACAAGCTGGGACTGTTCTATGCGATACAGGTGTCGTGGTGGGACCAGGTTTTGTGACCATTATATCAGTTTCTTAAGTTAGTCTAAACAGACCGTGCTAGACGGGAGTCATTTCGGTACGACGAAACCCAGGTCGTTCGACACATAAAAATCCACTAGTTACTAGGAAAAAAACTCTTCACTAA
>BLSH010174572.1:160777-171117 GCA_018402905.1 Glandirana rugosa | reverse complement strand
ATTGAAGGAGTAAACTGGACTTGGTTACCCATGTCCGAGGATGAAGTGACTACCCTTGTGGGAGCTGGAACAGGAGAGGATAGATACGTGAGGTACGTTGAAGAGGTTGTTAGGAAAAGGGGAGAGACTGGTGGTGGAATAATAGAGAGAGAGGGACAGAACGTGGTGGAAGGGGAGGTTAGCGGATTGGCAATGGGCACCTTTGGAAGCGGTTGAGTTGTGAAGAGAGGAGATAAGACGATGACTGGTGGAGATACTTTTTTAGAGTGGGGACAGGGACTTAGTCTTGTGCCACAGACGCTCAAGGGCGCGGCTACGCTTTTTGAGGTTCCTGGTGTCGTTTGTTTGCCAGGGTTGCAGGGGTCGAGGCCTGATTTTGTGTGTGGTAAGGGGAGCAAGCTTGTCCAGGGTGGAGGACAAGGATTTATTGTAGATGGCAGTGGCTTGGTTGGGGCAGGACAGGGGTGAGATTTTTTCATAGAGGTGGTCAGTAGCAGAAAAGAGGAGAGAAGTGTTGAGTTGGCGAAGGTTTCCACGGGTAACGGTTAGGCGATTGGAGGGGAAGGTGGTGCAAGACAGGGAGAGAGAGATAATAAGGTGGTGGTCAGAGAGGGGAAAAGGATTGTTGGAGAAGTTGCATGGAGTGCATAGATAGGAGAGGACAAGGTCGAGGGTGTTCCCATCAGTGAAGTAGGAGCCTGTACCCATTGGTTCAGGTCAAATGAGGAAGTTAGACTAAGAAATTTAGAAGTAGCAGTAGTGTTCATGTTAACTGGGATGTTGAAGTCCCCAAGAAGGATTGTGGGAATTTCAGAAGATAGGAAGTAGGGTAACCAGGCAGAAAATTCATCAAGGAAAGTTGACAGCGGTCCAGGAGGCCGGTAGATCACAGCAATTCTTAGGGAGGTTGGAGAGAATAGACGTATACAGTGGGCTTCAAATGATGAGAGTGACAGAGAGGGAGGAGAGTGAAGAACCTGAAAGGTGCTCTGTGGGGATAAGAGGAATCCCACTCCACCTCCATTGCGTCCATTAGGCCTAGGGGAGTGAGTCCAGAGAAGGCCACCATGAGAGAGGGAAGCAGGAGAAGGAGAATAGCATTCATGGAGCCAGGTTTCGGTGATAGCAAGTAGATGAAAGGAATTAGTGAGAAATAGGTTGTGAACGGCAGTGAGCTTGTTGCAGACAGAGCGGGCGTTCCAGAGGGCACAGTGTAAGGGGAGGGTGGTTTTGGGAAGGAGGAGGATGAAGATTATATTGTGTAGATTGCGACTACTGCCAGAGGGTGTGGGGAGGTGGTGATGTGTGTGGTTAAATGAGAGAGGCCCAGGGTTTGGGGAAATATCATCAGAGGCTAGGAGAAGCAGAAGAGAAAGGGAAGTAATATGGGAATATGATTTATATGAGGGGATGTGCTTGAGCATCCTGGTTTTGTTATCATGTGGGCATAGAGTTAGAAAGAGGTGATGAGTGCAGTAACAGGGAGAGGGGAGAAGTGAGGATGATATGTACAGATTGTGGGGTGGGGAAGAGGGGTGAAGAAAAGATAGTTTGAGGAGAGAGGCTGCTATTGTGAAAAGGAGAGGAAAGGTCTGCATGTTCTAGAGAGGAAATTGTTTTGTTTTGGAAATGAGGTTACCTGTAGTCTGGTGATAAAGTCGTTTCTTGTTAGTATGCGTTTTGTGCAAATCGCTGAAGTGCAAGAACTGAAGTGCCCACTTATTTGAAGAACCCCACTTTGTTGAAAGAACCTCTCTGCAATGTCTACCCCCCTAACAAATATTTATTTGTTTTATACTTTTTTATACAATTCTTCAGTTACTTCCTGGTTTCCAGACCTAGGCAAATAATTTCATACATCCCATGAGTCTACAGGAGGGGGGTTTTCTTAGCTAAGTACAACCTCCTGCCTGCATCCCTGCGCTAAGGGCAGATGGCTTCCACACAGTAAATGCTATGTGAATTATCTACCATTCCTTAAGATGGCCATGACCAGAAATGCTAGAGGGTGTTTTTCAAAGCAATTTCTCAGCAAAATAAAGCATGGAAACATGGATGAATGGGTGAGTTTGCTTTGAATATTAAATATTAATTAAAAAGCCTTTTTGGTTTGTTGTGTTCAGATGTAGTGTAGTTCTGCTTTAAGCTGAATACATTCTGAATATATCAGTTCACTATGATTTGTTCTAAAGGCAGGGAATGTGTAACAATGAATGAATAAAAGGGAAGTATACTTTGAGTTAAAGGATAGTTAAGACACATTCATTCTTTGGAGATACCAGTTCTGGGTATAATTTCACCTTACACTACATGATCTAAAGTTCTTATCATGCTCATTATTTCATAAGAAATGATGACACCTTACCTTGTATAAAATAAATTGTCTTCATGCAAGGCAGTTTTGTTAATCAAACATTGCAGGGCCCTTGTCCTTCTGGTGATTAATCAGATGCCGGGCCTTCTCATTAAATAATAATACTGCTGAAATATCTGAGGCTTTCTTTCAAAAACCACTCAGCAGTGTTCTGATGAAGTATATAAGCTAGTATAGGAGGCTATTATAAAATCCAGAATTATTTTAATTTTTAGAAATCATGTACCCTAGCAATAAAACCCAGTTGATTATATACAATTGTATGAGTTATTTGCAATGACTAATTTTACATTTATTAAATTAGCTAGGTAATACACCCCTTTGGTTTAGTAGTTCAAAGACAAAAACAATTATCAGTTTTATTCAGCATTGTATTTACAATATTGAAACTCACAGGCCTCAATCATCAGAAGCAGGGGGTAGCATCACGCCCCAAAATTTAAAGAGAGATTTTTTTCTCTTTCCTCTTTTTTCCTTTTCTTCATCCAATCATTTTGGGCATTCTGGGGTTGATTTACTAATGCTGATAATATGTTCACTTTGTAAAGATATTTTTAACTTTGCAAGATAATTTTCCCTTAGCCTAGTGAAAGAGGTGAAGCTCTGCTGACTTCCATCATCAAGTCATGCACCAGCAAAAAAATACTGTCTTTTTAATGTTCCTTGCACATGACTGGGCATTCTTTGCAAAGTGAATTTTTACCACATTCATTAAACTAAGGGAAATTCTCTTGCAAAGAGGAAATTTCATCAGAAAGTGAACATGCCATTTGCCTTCAGTAAATTAACCCCTCTGTGTTTAAATTAAAAGAAAAATGAACAAAAGGGAAGTATGTGCAGGTGTGTGAAAGGAATGTTTAAAGGCATCAGAAGACTCGCTATAGTTCAAGAAAAATGCCCTCTGCTTCAACCTCACTCCATGCTGACAGGATTAACTAGATGGCCATTTCCGACCCTCACCTTTCCCTAGCTTACATCACACTTCCCACCCCCTACCTTCACTACCTCTGCTGACAGAAATTATTTGCTGGCCACTTTTAACCCCCAGATAATAATTTGACTATCACAATCCTCTCCCACACATTCTGCTTGCCAACATGTTCTCAGCACTCCTCTCCTGCAGATACTTCTCGCTATCATATTCTTGACAATCTTCTCCTGCACATACTGGCCCACATCATACCCTATATGCACTCCTCTCTGGCACATACTGCCCATTGTCATACTTGCCATACTCCTTTCTTCCACAACTGCCCGCTGTCATACCCTAAATACTCCTCTTCTCCTGCAGATACTGCCTTCTGTCATAGCCTTCACAATTCTCTTCCCTACATACTGCCCACCGTCATACTCTACATACTCCTTTCCTGCACATACCGCCCACTGTGACATCCTGCATACCCCTTTCCTACACATTTTACCCATTAAAATAGTTCTTCAACATGATTTCTAATAACCCCAATTTTGCCTGTTCTAAAACGGACACACTTTTGTTGGTCTACTATTTCACAACAGAAACATGGAAACACATGATTGTTACCATATGAGAGGATATGGGATTACAACACAAACTTCAAATTTCTCTACTTTGTTATTCCTTATTTTCCCAGTCATAATGTGACCCTTTTACATTTTAGTTTGGACAGTAAAATTCCTAATTTTCTTAAAGGATAAAAAGTTTCTCTATTGTAAGCAATTGGCAACTCCTGGAAACAGAAAGAGACCCTGGGCTACTAAACATCTCATCAGAGGGGTTGTGACATAAGGCCATAATTACGCAGGAGCGTTTATTTTCACCATTATTATTATTATTAAAGGTACTTATATAGTGCTGTCAATTTATTCAGTGCTTTATATATATTATACATTCACATCAGTCCCTCCCCTTGAGGAGCTTACAATCTAACGTCCCTAAGTAACATTCATACATACTAGAGTAAATTTAGACAGGAGCCAATTAACCTACCAGCATGTCTTTGGAGTGTGGGAGGAAACCAGAGTAACCAGAGGAAACCCACGCAGGCACAGGAAGAACATGCAAACTCCAGGCAGATAGTGTCATGGTTGGGCAACCAACAACCCTAGGGCTGGTATGCGGAAGTGCTAACCATTAGCCATAATAGTTCTTTACATGTGTCAGAAATCTGTTTTATCTTGTTACCAAAGAAAAATAATAAGCTATTGCGCTGACTGGAACCCAAGCATCATTGAGCAGGGCACATAAAAGGGCCAGGAGGATGTTAGGGAACACCAGGTAAAATGGATGCAGCTCCTTTCAAATTAGGTCTTGAGCTCCTAAAGCCCATATAAAAAAGAAACACAGATGGGCGCCTACATTTAGGTGAAGCGATTTCTTAAAAAAGCATAAAAGAAAATTAAAATGCACTCACTAGATAAAAGTGGATCAAGGCTTGTCATAGACCCATATAGACCTCCATAGGATCACCGTGAGGCTGCAGAGCTCAGCAGGCATGCGGCTAGTTGAAGCAGAGTTCTTGATGGAAGTGCAGCTGTCAGACTTCAGGCTGGAACATAAGCAGCTTCCATAAGTGGCAAGATGGCTGCGGCTCCAAAACAGCACCTCTCTCGGCTTGGGGAAGACAGGAAGTGGAGGTGATGTGGCTACCCTACACTTCCTGTCTTCACCCACCATTCAGGCAGTGAAAGAATATATATATATATATATATTGTTGGCTCTATATAAATCCTGTATAATAATAATAATATATATATATATATATATATATATATATATATACACCATATTTTCCGGCGTATAAGGCGACTGGGCATATAAGACGACCCCCCTAATTATCCAGTTAAATCATAGGGTTTGCCCTATACTCGCCGTATAAGACTACCCCCCTTCCGAGGCAAAACCATTTAATAACATCAGCCCACTGGATGCGCCCTAATACAGTACTGTAGCTTCGGCTACATACAGAACTTCCCTATTATTAATCTTTTAGCCCCCTGGATGTGTAATACTGTAGCTTCTGCTACTTACAGAACGTTCCTCTGCTGTAGTACTGCATGTACCGCACTGAGGCAATCACGACAAGTGGTGCATTCTATTAATGCATACAAAGCCTGCTCGGATTGCCTGAATCAGAGAGGCGGGCTTATACAACCTTTGCCAATCCGAGCAGGCTTTGTATGCATTAATAGAATACCCCGCTTGCCATGATTGGCTCAGTGCGGTACATGCAGTGCTACAGCAGAGGAACATTCTGTTGGTAGCCGAAGCTACAGTATTACACGTCCAGGGTACTAAACATTTTTTATGGGCATTCTGTATAAAGCCGAAGCAACAGTACCCGGGATATTAGATGAGCCCCGATTTTTGGGGGATTTTTTTAGTATAAAAAGTAGTCTTATACGCCAGAAAATACGATATATATATATATATATATATATATATATATATATATACACAGTATCTCACAAAAGTGAGTACACCTCTCACATTTTTGTAAATATTTTATTATATCTTTTCATGTATACTGAAGAAACAACACTTTGCTACAATGTAAAGTAGTGAGTGTACAGCTGGTATAACAGTGTAATTTTGCTGTCCCCTCAAAATAACTCAACACACAGCCGTTAATGTTGAAACCGCTGGCAACAAAAGTGAGTACACCCCTAAGTGAAAATGTCCAAATTGAGCCCAATTAGCCATTTTCCCTCCCCGGTGTCATGTGACTCGTTAGTGTTACAAGGTCTCAGGTGTGACTGGAGAGCATGTGTGTTAAATTTGGTGTTAACGCTCTCACTATCTCATACCGGTCACTGGAAGTTCAACATGGCTTGTCATGGCAAAGAACTCTCAGAGGATCTGAATTAATGCTCTACACAAAGATGGCTTAGGCTATAAGAAGATTGACAAAACCCTGAAAATGAGCTGCAGCAAGGCGGCCAAGACCATACAGCGGTTTAACAGGACAGGCTCCACTCAGAACAGGCCTCGCCATGGTCGACCAAAGAAGTTGAGTGCACGTGCTCAGTGTCATATCCAGATATTGTCTTTGGGAAATAGACATATGAGTGCTGCCAGCATTGCTGTAGAGTTTGAAGGGGTGGGGGGTCACCCTGTCAGTGCTCAGACCATACGCCGCACATTGCATCAAAGTGGTCTGCATGGCTGTCATCCCAGAAAGAAGCCTCTTCTAAAGATGCACTGGATAACTCTGCTGGCAGATGGGAAGGATGCAGGACAGGGTTCAGTGTTGGAGCTAGTTTTGCCACCACACCTCCAAAAAGCTGGTGGTGATTTTGCCACATCCGCCTTCTTCACCCCCTCCTCTTTTTCTAACTCTATGTCCTCTTCTGCAGAATTGTCCTCTGAACCTGCAGTGCTCCCTAAGCGTTCAAGGGGCTACGCAAGCAGTCAGGCTAAAAGATGCCATGTGGTGCTTGAGTTAGTCTGTCTTAGGGACAGGAGCCACACTGGGGTAGAGATTCTGTGGGGGCAGGCTCAGAGGTGTTTGACACCACGGCAGCTTGAGCCACGAATGGTTGTATGCGACAATGGCACCAACCTTCTCTCTGTCCTCTGACAGGGACACTTGACACATGTTCCATGCTTGGCACACATCTTAAATTTGGTGGTGCAGCATTTCTTGAGCAGGTACCTAGGCTTACCAGATATCCTGAGGCAGGCCAGAAAAGTATGTGGTCATTTCTGTAGTTCATACAATGCCAGTGCCTGGCTAGCTGAAATTCAGTGGGAATTCAACTTGCCCGCCAACTGCCTCATTTGTGACATGTCCACCAGGTGGAACTCAACATTGGCAATGCTGCAGTGGCTGCATGCACAGCAGAAGGCCATCAATGAGTACCTCTGTGAGCATGACACCAGGACAAGCTCAGGGGAGCTTGTCTTCTTTTTGCCACGTCAGTGGCTACTGATCATGGATTCATGCACTGTCCTGTCACCATTTGAGGAGGCCACAAGGATGCTAAGCAGTGACAATGCATGTATCAGTGACACTGTCCCTCTAATATTCCTTCTGAAGCACATGCTTCGTGGAATCACGGACAGGGATCTATGCAGATAGCATTCCTGCAGAGCCGCCAAACACACAGGAGGAGGAGGATGATTGTGTCAGTATGGATGTACAGGATAACATGCAGTTGTCTTCAAGGGATCATGGTTTTCAGTCCCCAGAAACCCAAGGAGTTGTACGTGGCTGGGAGGAGGTAGTTCCTGATAATGTCATCCTCAGTAATCCAGAGGACATTCATGCCTCCTCAAACTTATGCTGCATGGGTTCTCTGATTCTGAAAAGCCTGCGAAAAGACCCTAGGATTTGTGGTATCAAGGAGAGGGATCATTACTGGCTGGCAACACTTCTTGATCCACATTACAAAGGTGAAGTTGCAGAGCTCATCCTGCCTGTGCAGAGTGAGCAGATGATGAAACATCTTCAAGATACCTTGAAGAAAAATGTGTGCAACACCTTTCCAGACCCTGGGAGGCTACCATGTCCTGGTGCTGGACAACATGTTTCTGAAGTTTCGGTCCTTCGGAGGCAGAGCGGTGGTGAAGGGGGCCAGCTGACCGATGCCTTTAAACAATTTTTCAGTCCTCAGCATCCAGGCCCGATAGGTTCAAGCAACAATCATCAGCGTCTGCATTATATGGTGCAGGAATATCTAGGGGCAAGAGCAGACTTGGAGACTGAGCTTCCACTGAGTTATTGGGTCTTGAGGATGGACCACTGGTTGGAACTTGCTGAATATGCAATTGAGCTACTGGCCTGTCCTACATCCAGCGTGCTGTCCTGAATCTAGAATGATATTTTGTATTTAGGGCACCACCAACACCCATGGCCCAATTTTTCAGCACCTGTTTGACTGGGCCATGTCATCACAATTTTTTAAATAATGTACAACAGCAGGGCCCGTTCCTGCACCCAACAAGAGTAACTGTGAGGGGTTACAGTGTGCTGGCACCGCCAACACCCAAGGCCCAATTTTTCAGCACCTGTTTGACTGGGCCATGTCATCACAATTTTTAAAATAATTTACAACAGCTGTGGTACACAGCAGCCAAAATTAAAAAAGAAAAACTGCATGCCCCCCCCCCCAAAAAAAAATCCAAACCAGGCCCTTGGGTCTGATATAGATTGTAAGGGAAACCCCATGCCAAAATTTTTTAAAAAATGGCGTGGGGGTCCCCAAAAAATCCAAACCAGGCCCTTCAGGTCTGGTATGGATTTTAAGGGAAACCTTGTGCCAAATTTTTTTTTAAAAATGATGTGGCGGCCCCCCCCCAAAGTCCGTATAGGCCCTTTAGGTCTGGTATGGATTATAAGGGGAACCCTTAACGTTTTTTATTCCCCAAGTCTTTTATTATGTAAAATAGCTCTTCTTCTTTCTTCCTCCGGTCTTCCTCCATCTTCACCTGCCCCGGCCCTTCTTCTGGTCTTCTGCTTCTTCTTTCGGTCTTCTTCCTTCCTCTCTTTGTCTGCGGCTGCGGGAGAGTGGCATCGGTGAAAGAAGAATGAAGAAGAAGATGAAGATTGAAGATGAAGAGAGGAAGGAAGAAGACTGAAAGAAAAAGCAGAAAATTAAAAGAAGGACGGGGGTAGGAGAAGATGGAGGAAGACCGGAGGAAGAAAGAAGAAGAGCTATTTTACACAACAAGCCTCATGTTTTTTGTACCACTACACTCCATTTTTGGTGAATGGGTAGGGGTACAATGTACCCCATACCTATTCACATGGGGTGGTCGGCATCTGGGGGCCCCCTTATTAAAGGAGTTTGGATTTTGGGGGGACCCCTACGCCTTTTTTTTGGCGTGGGGTTCCCCTTAAAAACCATATCAGACCTGAAGGGCCTGGTATGGACTTTGGGGGGACCCCTACGCAATTTTTTTTATTTTGGAGCGCGTTTCCCCTTAAAATCTATACCAGACCTGAAGGGTCTGTTACGGACTTACGGGAACCCTGCGCAATTTTTTTTTTTCAATTTCTGCGCGGGTTCCCCTTAAAATCCATACAAGACCTGAAGGGCCTGGTATGGACTGGGGGGGAGGGCCTGGTATGGACTGGGGGGGCCCAACGCAGTGCTTTTTCAGTGATTTTAAATTAAAATTATTACTTTACAAATGTCATTTTGCGGTAGCACTGTTTTAAACATGACAGATATGTGCCCTTTTTAACCCCTTTGCTTATTAAGACTAAGGGAACCCCCCCAGGCATGATATTTAAAGGAATATTTCATTTTTATTTTTTCACTTTAAGCATTATTAACCACTTAACAACCGCCCTATAGACAAAAGATGTCTACAGGGCGGTTGCTTAATTCTGGGAGGACGTCTATTGACGTCCTCCCAGAATCACGCCTCCCGCGTGCCCCCTGGGGCGCACACACGGGAACATCCGCGACCGGGGGACCCGACTGATCACGGATCGCGGTGAATGGCCGCTGTGAGCGGCCTTTTACCACGTGATTGCGCCGACAAATGACGGCGTGATCACATGTAAACAAGCTGGCGGAAGTGCCGGCTTTTCTCTCTCCTCTCGGCACCGATCGGTGCATTGTGAGAGGAGAGAGGGGGAGAGAGGACACGCTGCAGCGCTGTGGGCAATGTGTAATGCCCACAGCGTTGCTAAGTGACAGTTAGCAACCACCCAACCATCCATCCAGCGATCATCACCCAGCCATCCACCACCCACCCAGCGATCATCACCCAGCCATCCACCACCCACCCAGTGATCATCACCCAGCCATCCACCACCCACCCATCCTCACCCAATCCACCCTCACCCACCCACCCATCCATCCATGCTCACCCATCCATCCATGCTCACCAATCCATCCATCCATGCTCACCCATCCAGCCATGCATGCTCATCCATGCTCACCCACCCAGCCGTGCTCACCCATCCATCCATCCATGCTCACCTACCCAGCCGTGCTCAACCATCCATCCATCCATGCTCCCCCATCCATCCATGCT
>BLSH010174572.1:138142-159207 GCA_018402905.1 Glandirana rugosa | reverse complement strand
AGGTTAAGCCAAGTGTGGTCTTGAACGCTTGTCTGTTTTTTAAACACGTTTGTGCCCTTGCGGCAATTTTAGTTACCCTGAGCTTGTACTTTTTAGTTTTCACGAGTAAAATTTCCGAATATACGTTCAGTAACGGGATTTTTCACATACCCCGGGCCCAGGACGTGATCCCCCGTAGACAGTTACGTTTTTTTTCAAAATTTTAGATATCAAAAAAGTCCTCGTCGTTAAAATTGGTGAACTGGTGACCCGTGAATTTGGGGGAATTGTTGGTCTGGTTAAAAATCGAAAGTCGCGAGAGTGTGAATACAATGTTGCATGACTGAGTAATTGTCATTCAAAGTGTGAGAGCGCTGAAAGCTAAAAATTGGTCTGGTTGTTAAGGGGGTTTAAGTGCCCAGTGGTCAAGTGGTTAAAATTGCTGCTCCTGAAAAAACTATAGATTTTAAAACTTTTTTTTGCATTGACAGATGCCCCCTAGTGCAGGACCCGGGCCCCATACACTTTTTAGGGCAATGACTTGCATATAAGCCTTTAAAATGAGCACTTTTGATTTTTCATGTTCGAGTCCCATTGATTTTAACGGCGTTCCCGTGTTTGCACAAATTTTTTGTCTGTTCGCAAGTTCTGGTGTGAACCGAATTGGAGGGTGTTTGGCCCATCCCTACTGATAAGCCTGGCATGCAATAAGTAAAAGTAGTGCTGTACAATCCATATCTAGATGGGAAACAATTAGAGTTTACGAAAAGAGTTAATAATCTTCACACAATAAATTGTTTCATTATTCACTACAATTGTCCACACTCTGTATGCAGAATAAATATGTAAACAGAAATTTGTTTTTCCCATGATTGGGTCATTTAAGTCAATATTCATACACTTTATTGTCTAAAGTATCTCAAGTACTTTAGCAATTCAGCCTCACTGTAGGCAGCAATTGATTTTATTATGTCTTTTTTGGGAGGAGGGTGCATTTTTCATGTATTTTACAATTACATTAACAATTAGATGTTATTTTTAAATTATATTTTTCTGCTTTTATTCACCAAATGGGGATGAAGTAATGCCTTGTAATTCAGCCCTGGTGTTGCCTATACTATTAAAGCGGAGTTCCGCCCCCGCCCCAGCAAAAAATTAAAAGTCAGCACCTACAAATACTGTAGCTGTTGACTTATAATATTAGGATACGTACCTGTCCTGGAATCCAGTGATGTTGGCACACCAGGCGATGTTTCCATCAGCTCTCGAGTGCTGCCGCCACCATTCGTGGTAAGGGAAACTGGCAGTGAAGTCTACTGTTCCCTACTGTGCATGTGAAAAGCGCGCTGCACTTTCTGAATGGCCCAGAGGCAGGGGAAGGAGAAGGGGGCCGAACTTCCGAGTGATCTCTGTCGTCAAAACCAGGTATCCGCCCCCCCCCCCCCCGAAAGGTGCCAAATGTGGCACAGGAGTGGGGGAGGAGGCAGATAAGTGGAGCTTCCACTTTTGGGTGGAACCCCGCTTTAAGTTGCCCACACACAGCAAGAACACTTTCATGATGCAACCTACCGCCTTCTTAAACTTTGAAACACTTGAAACTGTTTATAGTAACATGGCTGTTCAATCTCTTCTAGGATTTAAAGTTTAACATTGGTGAATTGCCAGGAAATTGATGAGTGTTTTGGCCAGAATTACTATGGTAATGTGGTACACATATGAACTGTGGCTTTTATTGTCTAGAGTGAAAGTTCTATACATAACAAATATGCTTATCTACAGCTAACCCTTATGGTTGTCCTTATCAAGCAAAAAATTTACTTGAAACAAAATTAAATTTGGAAAGCATTTGAGGGGTCAGGAATTTCATATTAACGCTGTAAAATCTACCACTATCCTAAACATACCCATAAAATGAGGCCCAGACATTTGGGCTTTCTAAAGTAAAAACTTTTTTCAGATTAATTTGTATGTCTGATAATTAAGCATTATGCAGCCTTGAATTAACCTTGATCATTTTTGTACTGCCAATAATGAATACCTTCCATTGCAATGCAGAAATGTAAGTCCTTTTGTATTTGGCATTATCTGTCTGCAAAACATTATATTCGGAATGCTCACCATGACACCACTGAACAGGAATGGAAAAAAATTTAGGCATGGTGAGCAGTAACAGAAATGTTACATTTCTCCACATGATTTCTATAGCATTCGAAGATGCAGTGAGAATGTACGGTATGTACTTGTATTCAAAATGGATCCATTATTTTCACACATGCGGCTCTTGCACAAAAAGAGACTTTTCAGAATATAAAGTTCATAATTCTTATATTTTTATGTAATTTAATTTTTTAAGGTTTTTGAGACAGTGAAACAGACATGATTGCTATTTTACTTGGCTGGATATCCCTTTTCAGGTGTACCAGTAAAAATGAGGTACCTGTTGTAATAAAAAGTTAAAACAGGATAAGAGCAAAGAATGGAGAAGATGTAAGTTAAACAAAATTAGCTAAACTCTAAATTGTATTCTAAACAGGATATATTAAAGTGAAACATTTCTGCAGAGAATCATACAATTCAATAATTGTGATTGCCTCAATTCCTAAATTGCTCTCCACAGATCAGACAGATATATCTACATGAAAATATTCAGGAGACTCATGATTCAGAGTAATCTTACTGAATTTACATTAGTTCACTAATATTGGAGTCTGATTCTTCCAATAGCTTCTATTTTTAAGGGCAGAAAGCAATATGCAAAGGACAACAAACCACAGAGCAATAGAAAACTTCTTAGATTGCTATGTGTAGGCATGTGTTAATGTAGCCACTGGTAATCTGATGATCAGCACTGCTGCTCTTTCAGATTAGCAGGGCTAGGAGGTGATCCAGTCTGTATTATTGGTATATCCCTAATTGTTTACTACTGAGTTCTAAAGGAAAGCCTAGCAGAAGATAATTGTTTCCTCTACAATGGGCTCCAGGCACCTTGTATGGAAAGCCTGAGTTTTGCAAAATTTGGGCACCCATCCTGGACTCACAAGGGGTTATCCATAGCACCTGTTGAGTCACTAAGTTGGAACCTGCAGAGGCAGACACCCAATTTTAAAGAGAGGTAGGCCTAGCAATAAGAACATGTTCCTGTTCAGTAGGTACAGCTTAGGCACCCTCATGGACACTTCTGGAGTGGGCTCGGCATCCAAGGAAAGTCGCCATACGCTTTTAGAGTATTCTTATCTGAATAGATGATCAGACAAACCACCTCTAGGAACTTGAAGCCTTATGGGTAAGGAAGGACTCCTTAACCATTTTAATGTATGTAAGCTCTTATGTAAGCTCTGAATTCTTGAACTGCCTTGTGTCAATATATAAATATATATATTTGTGTTCCTTGTTTTAAAGAGTTGAACTTTAAAGGTATATAAAAAACTTGGTTATAACTGCTGATTTTTTGTTACATAAAGTATATGTGTAAAAGAGAAGTTGTGCTGTCTGTCCCCTTTAAATCTCTGTCACCCGGCTAGCCTCACCCACATTTTGGGGTAGTCAGAAGAATGATGGAACAATTATCTACAGCAGCGGGTGTGGTGAAAGGGGTGGCCATTTTAAATACCAGCAAGAAATGATTCCTGAGCAAATGACTTGACTTTGACAAGTAGTCTTTAAACATATGCTCACATTCTCCAAGGGCCTTGAAAACTACAGGTGTACCTTAGCTATCAACCATCCCATTCAAAATGGCAAGGCAGCCTCTATCCAAGAAACGTATTAGAACATTCCTCTGCAGGAGTGATTACGTCTAGTGAATTATTACCAGCTGTTCATTACGAACTTTGCTTGGATGTCAAACCAAATTGACTCTGTCTAGCAATTCATGTTAAAAACAAAGACTTTGGTTGCTCACTCACCAGAGCCAGTGTGACCTCTTATATAAATAGGAAGGTCTATACCCAATTTGTTTTTGGTTTTTTTTTGTTTGCAGGCAAGCTGGTAAGTGTGCTGGGAAATTTTTGTCTGTTTGTGTTGTGCGTTACCTTTCAATGTGCACCTTACTGCAAAGGTGAGTTATAAATTGGGGTAGTTATCATGTTTTTGTATAGCTTGTTCGCTAATTTGCTGTGGGGGCATACTGTATGCCTTCAGCTTCCATAGCTGGGCATCCAAAGAGTCCCTGTGCCTTTAAGATGAATGGGCCCCCCCAGGCATGTCTGCCCCTAATTTATCCACTGCTATATATGCTCCAACTTGGAGACTCTCAAAAATATAGAGTTAGGGCTGCAGTAAACAGAGGAGCCTTGATGTGGACACTGCGGCTTCCACATATATTTGCAAATGTGTGCAATGAAACAATCTGTTTGTAATGTGAATTAGACAGGGTCAATTTGGTTTGCTTGCAGGCTAGCTGGTAAGTGTGCTGGGAAATCCTTGTTTGTGTTATTCAACCTTTTTATCTTGTCAAAATGTTTGAGATCTCAAGGATCCCCCGAAATAATGTTATATATGTCATATAATGTAATAGAAATAGCAATAAATAAATATTAATCCATTAAATACTGGGCACTTTTACCTCTTACCTGCCCAGGCCAATTTTCGTCTGTCAGCACTGACGCGTGTGAATAACAATTGCGTGGTCATGCAACACTGTCCCCAAAGTAAATGTTTTTCATTTTGTTCACACAATTAGAGCTTTCTGTTGGTGGTATTTAATCACTACTGAGTTTTATTATTTTTTGCTAAATAAACAAAAAAATGAAATTTTTGAAAAAAAAATGGGTTTTCTTGTTCTGTTATACAATTTTGCAAATAAATAATTGTTCTTGGTAAATTTAGCCAAAAATGTATTATGCAACATTTCTTTGGTGACAATAACCAACATCAGTGTATATTATTTAGTAAGTAAGAGGCATGGCAGGTTTTTGAAGTTGTAATTTTTTGTCATAATTTTTTGGAATATGAAGAAATGAAAAAAAAAACAACTCACAATTTTAGTGCAGTACAGCATCATCACATAACTGGTTTGGTGGTGATCAGGGATCAGGGAGACTGATTTGGAAAATTAACAAAGTAAATAAAATGTGATTTTATTTCTCAAAGTTGTCATTTTATATTTGTTATTTCTCACTCAGGTCACAGCATATGCAGTGAAGTGCTAGGACAGGAGAAACACCCACAAAATTGCCACATTTTGCAAAGTTGATCCTCCAACGTATTTAATTAGAGATATCGTGAGTAGAGTTGAGCGAACTTCAAGGAAGTCCGGGTTCTGCTGGTTCAGCCGAACTTCGGGACAAAGTCCGGGTTCAGGTCCGGACAGAACCCGAACTTTGTCCCGCACCCCGAACCCCATTGAAATCAATGGGGACCCAAACTTTTAGGCACAAAAATGGCTGTAAAAAAGTCCTGGAAAGTCCTACAGGTCTGCAAAAGGAAGGAAATGGGGGTAAGGGTGGGACAAATGCCCTACAAAAAAATGTTGACAGGGAAATAACTAAAAGCATTTTTTAAAAAATAATTTCATAAAAAAATCAAAAATGGAGGTGGATGTGGACCATCTTCAAACTGTGTCTGAAAAGTATTAATTAACGGTAGAAGCCATATCACTGTTCTAAAATCATCTTCAAACTGTGTCAAAAAAGTATAAATAAGCCGGGAGAACCCATATCACTGTTCTGCAAGCATCTGGAAACTGTGTGTAACACTTTAACTAAAACAGGGAGAAGCCATACTACTGTTCTGCAAACATCTGGAAACTGTGTGTAACACTTTAACTAAAACCGGGAGAAACCATACTACTGTTCTGCAAACATCTGGAAACTGTGTGTAACACTTTAACTAAAACCGGGACAAACCATATTACTGTTCTGCAAACATCTGGAAACTGTGTGTAACACTTTAACTAAAACCGGGACAAAGCATACTACTGTTCGGCAAATATCTGGAAACTGTGTGTAACACTTTAACTAAAACCGGGCGAACCCATATCACTGTTCTGCAAACATCTGGAAACTGTGTGTAACACTTTAACTAAAACCGGGCGAACCCATATCACTGTTCTGCAAACATCTGGAAACTGTGTGTAACACTTTAACTAAAACCGGGACAAAGCATACTACTGTTCTGCAAACATCTGGAATCTGTGTGTAACACTGTAACTAAAACCCGGCGAACCCATATCACTGTTCTGCAAACAGCTGGAAACTGTGTGTGAAACTATAGTTTCACACACAGTTTCCAGATGTTTGCAGAACAGTAGTATGCTTTGTCCCGGTTTTAGTTAAAGTGTTACACACAGTTTCCAGATGTTTGCAGAACAGTGATATGGGTTCAGCCGGTTTTAGTTAAAGTGTTACACACAGTTTCCAGATGTTTGCAGAACAGTAGTATGCTTTGTCCCGGTTTTAGTTATAGTTTCACACACAGTTTCCAGATGTTTGCAGAACAGTAGTATGCTTTGTCCCGGTTTTAGTTAAAGTGTTACACACAGTTTCCAGATGTTTGCAGAACAGTAGAATGGCTTCTCCTGGTTTTAGTTAAAGTGTTACACACAGTTTCCAGATGCTTGCAGAACAGTGATATGGGTTCTCCCGGCTTATTTATACTTTTTTGACACAGTTTGAAGATGATTTTAGAACAGTGATATGGCTTCTACCGTTAATTAATACTTTTCAGACACAGTTTGAAGATGGTCCACATCCACCTCCATTTTTGATTTTTTTATGAAATTATTTTTTAAAAAATGCTTTTAGTTATTACCCTGTCCCCATTTCTTTGTAGGGCACATGTCCCACCCTTACCCCTATTTCCTTCCTTTTGCAGACCTCTAGGACTTTCCTGGACTTTTTTACAGCAATTTTCAGAACTTTCAGTAAAATTACCAGAACCCCGGACCTGAACCCGGACTTTTTTAGTCCGGGTTCGGGTCCGGGTCCCGGACACCCCAAAGTTCGGTACGGACCCAAACTTTACAGTCTGGGTTCGCTCAACACTAATCGTGAGTCTTTTGATCACATTTTTTGCCACAAGTTTTAGTAAAATTGAGGAAAGAAAATAAAAATGTATTTTTTACACACAGTTGTCAATTAATAAGATATTTCTCACACACAGTATGAGCATACTTAGAATTATATCCCAAAACACTCTGCTATACTCCTCCCAAGTATGGGGATGCTGCATATGTGAGACTTTTTTGCAGCTTAGCCACAGTGAGGGGCCCAAAATTCAACGAGCACCTTCAGTCTTTTTAAAAGGAGCATAATTTAGGCATGTAATTTCCTGACTACCTATAATGAGTTTGGAAGCGTCAGGACAATTGAAACACCCACAAAATGGCAACATTTTGAAAAGAAGACATCCTAAGGTAATCTTTAAGAGGAATGGTGAGTCTTTTGAATATTTCACTTTTTGCCATAAGTTTTTGCAAAACGGGGCAAGAAATGAATTAATAATGAAGAAGTTATTTCCAACACAAAGCATAGGCATACTTATAATTACAACCCAGAACAAATTCTGCTACTCCTCATGAGTATGGAGATACCACATATGTAAGATTTTTCTTAGCTGCATAATGGGGCCCAAAGTCCACATTCCATGTGTGAGACTTATTCACTGTTCGAACTGTTTATATAACCAGACATTGTATCTTGTGTATCACAAAAAGCAACCAACGTTGTATTAAAAACAGTGCTCTGTAATGCTCATCTCTGTACAAGTGGTCAGGTAATATAGCTTAGTGCAGCATCAACCATAGCAGTCATTGGTACTTTAAGCCAAGCATGACTAGTTTACTAGTATGTGGCTGCCCCCAGGAATGCTATGTTCACTGGCTATTAAGTACAGAAGGCTGAACAGAGGGTGGATAAAAGATTTATTTTGGTTCCAGGAGTGCACTTGTCCACAGGGGACTGCTGGTACTGATGTCTCACAGGAATATAGTTAATAGGACATAGGAATGGGTCAGCTCAGGAGGCAGCAAGAGATGTGGTCAATAAAGAAAGCAGGGTGAATACAGGTTGCAGGCAGAGGTAACATTGTACTTGTGTGGCAGTAATCAGGAACATTGTTGCTAGCTGCACTTGCTCTGGTGACACTGTACTGATGTGGCAGCAATCAGAGACACTGTTGATGGCTGCACTGGCTCTGGTGACACAGACACTTGTGTGACTATTGATCAGGAACATTGCTGTTGGCTACACTGGTCTTGTGACACTGGCCCTGCTGTGGCAGTGATGAGAAACACTGTTGCTGGCTGCACTACCGTGGCAACACTGACTCTGATGTGGCAGCATTCAAGAACACTGTTGCTGGCTTACATTTGTCTGTGGCACTTTATGGATGTGGCGGTGATTATGAATACTTTTGCCATCTTACACTGGTCTGGTGACACTGGCCCCGACATGGCAGTGATCAAGAACACTGATGCTAGGTGCACTGGTCTGGTGACCCTGAACTGGTGTGGTGGCAATCAGGAATAATGTGGCTGGATGCACTAGTAAGGGGACACTGTGGTGGTCTGGCTAGTGATCAGGGACACTGGCTGGCTGCACTGGCATACACTGACACCACAACAGCCACATGATGTCCATGATCATTAGACACCCTAGTACAGTATCACCATAGATATTGACCACTGTGATCATTGGTTAAAGTGCCAATTTCATCAGCCCCAAACCCCCAATCCGATGGACACAGGAGTCGCAGAGTGTGCCGTTGTGAGCAAATGTATGGAGCAGTGCAAAGAGTAGGCTGTTTTAGAATGGCCACATGCCCTCAGCAGTCAAATATCCTGCCATTTATCTACAATGGCCAGACGACAAGTGGTTAAAAATTAAGCATGTGGGATATTTTCCAGTGCCATGGAATGGAAAACATGGCACTGGAACATTTGATGGAAGTCTGAAAATGTTAATTTTCTCATTTCTATGCATTTTGCCTGAACTAGAAAATGCAGCAAAATGCATAACAAATGGAATTTTGCAGCTTTTTAAAAGTTTTACATATAAAAAAAACTGTCCTTCATTGAAATACTGCTGAACTTGCCATGAAAAGATTCCTGAAGTTAATGATAATGAAAGAACAAAACTCTACAAATGATTGAACACAACAAATTATGATTGTGCCTAATGGAAAAAAATGATTGATTACAGTTATTAAATCATCAAGAGTGATATATTGTTTTTATTTTTAATATATGTTTTCACTGTCTGATAGCAATTGTACCTTTTTATGTCTTCATCAATCTTTTTCTTTTACTATTCGAGTAATATCTTAACAAAGAAAAGTGAAAGCTACTTTTCAGGCTACATGGATACATGTCCAGAGTACTGTATATACTGTACACATACAGCGGGTAAAATAAGTATTGAACACGTCACCATTTTCCTATGTAAATATATTTATAAAGGTGCTATTGACATGAAATTTTCAGCACATGTCGGTAACAACCCATGCAATTCATACTTACAAAGAAACCAAAACAAATAAGCTCAGAAATTAAGTTATGTGTAATAAAATGCAATGACACAGGGGAAAAGTATTAACACATGAAGAAAGAGAGGTGCAAAAAGTCATGGAAAGCCAAGACACCAGCTGAAATCTATCAGTACTTATAAAGCAACCCTGCCCCTTGTCAGTGCAAATTAATATCAGCTGGTTCAGTCTCAACTTACGGCCTATAAAAAGGTGTCTCATTACCAAGGTGTCACACAATAAACATCTCAGGATGGGTAAAAGCAAAGAGCTCTCTCAAGACCTTTGTAAGCTTATTGTTGCAAAACATACTGCTGACATTGGTTACAGAAGGATTTCTAAATGTCTGAATGTTTCAGTGAGCACTATTAGGGCCATAATCCAGAAGTGGAAAGAACATCATTTCACCATAAACCGGCCACAACCAAGTGCTCCTTGCAAGATTTCTAACAGAGGAGTGAAAAGAGTTATCAGAAGAGTTGTCCGAGAGCCAAGGATCAGTTTTGGAGAGCTTCAGAAAGACCTGGAATTAGCAGGTACAATTGTTTCAAAGAAAACAATAAGTAATGCACTCAACGACCATGGCCTGTATGCACGCTCACCACGCAAGAATCCATTGCTGAAGAAAAAGCATGTTGAAGCTTGTTTAAAGGGTAAGTTCACTTTTACAGAAAAATCTGTAAGGTGAACTTACACAGTATGCTCTCCTCATCCCCCTGGTCCCGCTGGTTTGCAGCATGGCGATCTCCCATTCTGAGCCCTGCTATAGCCACCTCACGGCTCCGGGGCTTAGAAATCCCCAGATCTTAATCTAAACTTACCCCGTCAGGAGGGATGTTTGGGAGCATTCTAATTGCAATCCCATGTGATGGCACCGACCAATCAGAACCCGCGTAGCCAATCCTCTCAGAGGAGAAGAAGACACATGAATGCAGAGGGGTGTTCTAAGCCCCAGAGCAGTGAGGCGGCTATAGCAGGGCTCAGAATGGGAGATCGCCGTGATGCAGGTCAGCGGGACCGGAGGGGATGAGGAGGGGGTCCTGTGTAAGTTCACCTTACAGATTTTTCTGTAAAGGGGAACTTACACTTTGAAGTTTGCTGCACAACGTTTAGACAAGCCTGTGAAATACTGGGAGAATATAGTCTGGTCAGATGAGACCAACATTTAACTCTTTGGATGCCATAACATCATGTTTGGAGATCAAATGGCACTGCACATCACCCCAAAAACACCTCAATAACAACAGTGAAGTTTGGAGGTGGGAACATCATGATGTGGGGCTGTTTTTCAGCTTGCGGTACTGGCAAACTTCAAATCCTTAAAGGAAGGATGAATGGAAAAATGTACCAAGACATTCTTGATAAAAATCTGCTGCCATCTACCAGGATGATGAAGATAAAATGAAGGTGAACATTTCACCAAGACAATGATCCCAAACACAAAGCCAAGGAAATTTCAATTGGTTTCAAAGAAAGAATCCAATAGAAAACCTTTAGAAAGAACTAAAGATCAGAGTTCATAGAAGAGGCCCACGGAACCTTCAAGATTTGAAGACTGTGTGTGTGGAAGAAAGGGCCAAATTCACACCTGAGCAATGCATGTGACTCGTTTCTCCATACAGGAAGCATCTTAAAGCTGTCATTACCAACAAAGGATTTTGTACAAAGTATTAAATACATTTCAGCTAGCGTGTTTCCTGTGCAAACTGTTGGCACTATATAAATCCTAAATAATAATAACATGTAGGGGAACCATATTTCTCCTTCCTGGTCTTTCCATAGCAGTTCTTTACAGAGGCTATACGTATTAGGGGGGAGGTTAATGTTCAGACTAAAGTGGTATTGGTCTGGTCTTTGCTATTAAGCTTTAGATTAAGCCCGGGTTCACACTGTAGTGAACACAGACATCACATGTCATTCACACCCGTTTGTATGGCAGAACTCGCATTGGATTCGCACAAAAAAGGTGCAGGGGCTTTTTTTCCAGCACTGGAATCAGATGGCATTGGGGGTTCTCACCCATGGGATCCGATTCCTTTCCAAATCCACAGTTCGCACTGCGATCTGTGAACTGATCTGTGGGTGTCATTAACATTGTATTGACACCCGCAGTGGTTCACAGAAGGCAGTGGGAACTACCTGTGGGAGAGATGTAATGCAGAAACTGGCGCTGGAATTGCGCCAGTTCCCGCATTGCTAATGTGTGAACCCAGGCTAAAGGGTGAGCCAAATGGAGTAGTTGCCCCTGCAGCCAAGCTGAACCTCTGGTTGCACAGCTAACTGATAGATGTGACAGCTTCTCGCTCATGCTGGTTATCAGGAAGCTAAGGGCCGCCAACTTCCTAACAACCAAGGACCAACCAATCTGACCGATCCTGCAGCTGCCAGCGTGGAATCTGTCATTCAATGAGGAGTAGTAATGGGAACAGACATGCCAATGAGTTGACATGTTTTTTCTTTCAGTGGATCGGGTGGACATCATTTATTGTAAACCCCCCACCCACAAACTCCCACATCTACAGGACCATGGTTGTGTGGAAGAGATCATTGTCATCATCAAGAGTGGGCAGGGTGCTTTGCCAGGCGGTCACCTCTGGCAAGGTAGCCTCCTCATGTTGAGAGCATGTATGATCCAGGAGGGGGGCATATGCTGGACCACTTCCTTTTCAGGCTAAACAGGCTGCAAGCTCCAAAGAGGATTGGGTGGGAGTTGGAATAATGACATATTCTTCTTGATTTTTTATTGTGGGTTGCCCTTTAAAATGCATAACAGATGCCCATCAAGGATTAGGGTTATGGTATGTCTTTTGGGGGAGAACCTGCTTTTTTGTAAATTTAGCTATAGGAGGTACAACAACAAAAAAATGAAATTTTGAGAAAGAAAGGACCCCAAAGATCACCCAAAAATATAGGCATTGCCATTTTTCATCATTGGAAAGAATTTCACCATAAACCGGCCACGACCAGGTGCGCCTCGCAAGATTTCAGACAGAGGAATGAAAAGTGTTATCAGAAGATTGTCCAAGAGCCAAGGACCATTTGTGGACAGCTTCAGAAAGATCTGGAATTAGCAGGTACAATTGTTTCAAAGAAAACAATAAGTAATGCACTTAACCGCCATTGCCTGTATGCATGCTCACCACGTAAGACTTTGCTGAAGAGCTCTGCTATGCTAGACTTCAGGGGGGGACATTATGGACATATAGTTCACCCAAAGCAATAATATTCAAACAAGAAACAAATTTGCCCCATTGATATGGAGACTGTTGATGGTTCACATTTATCTTCAAAACCTGTTACCCATGAAACGGTTCCTCTGGTACTCCAATTTGAGGCAGACTATTGTGAGACTATGAGCTTCCAGCTAATTACGTCACCCAAACGTCCTGTCATCCTAGGCATTCCTTGATTTTCTATTCCCAATCCTTCCATCAATTGAGGGGCACAGACTATACATTTTGCATCCCCCCCATTGCGAGGAACATTGCAGAGAACCTCATAAAACAAGTTCTCTACTGATCAAGGAATTACAAGTTGATGTGGTAACTACCCAGCCATATGACAACTTGCCTCCACAATGTCAGGAGTTCTGTGATGTCTGGGATAAGAAGAATGCTGATCAATTACCACCTCATTGCCCATATGATTGTCCCATCAAGTTGCTCCCAGGGGCAGAAATACCCTTTGCCCACCTATTCAATCTGTCACAAATTGAATTAAAGGTGCTCAAGGAGTGGCTTGATGAGAATTTAGAGAAGGGCTTTATCAAATACTCAACATCTCCTGCAGGAGCAGCCATTTTCTTTGTTGAAAAGAAAGATTCCACTTTGCGTCTGTGCAAAAAGTGTAGCTGCTGACTTTTAATAATAGGACACTCACCTGTCCCAGGCTCCAGCGATGCAGCCACCTGCAGCGTCGCTCTTCTCCCCCTCCTCCATACGGCGCCAGCATCACAAATGTGGGCGCCCGGCTTTGGCTTCAAAGCCGGGTGTGCACTGCACATGTACGAGTTGCACTGCAGGCTGTGAATGGCCAGCGTATCTTCTGGGACCTTTGACGTGTACCAGAAGATGCCGGATGGGAGGGGGGGAAGGTGAACTTCCTTCCAGCTCTGCAGCCCCAAAAAAATGACATGCCAATTGTGGCATGTCAGGGGGTCACCTTCCCTTAAAGTGGAAGTTCCACTTTTAAGTGGGGGATATTGTAGTGATGTAGTAGTGGAGTAATGGATGTTATTATTTAGTTATTATTATGATGATGGTTGATTTTCCGCAGCACTCGGTTCTTCCAGAGAGTTGCATTTTATTGACTTCAGACAGACAGATTTCATAATACTTGCACCAGATGATCAAAATCCAACAGAGTAAATATTACATATTCAGAGTCCCATTCCAACCGTGCCCTCATGTTCATGGAGAGAAAGTGAACTGGCAGGCAGACACTGCTAGCTTGAATGTCCACTTAAGTGTTAGTCTCACACTGGGGGGGGGGTTCTCCTAACCTCACATTAGTGTCAATGAACCCCCTCAAGGCTAATTAGCATCCATAAATACTTTTGTTCCTTCTCAAGTCTACATTCCACAATCCCCTGCAAGCAACTGTGGGCCTTCGATATGTAATGCAGCTTGGCTTAAACTTAAACCATGGCCTACAGTAAATGTGTGTATGTATATGTATATGAAATATTACACAACAGATATAACCTTATCTGCTTTTGTCAAGGAGATGAATGGAAAACCACCTTTAAAACCAGATATGGACATCTTGAGTTCTTGGTTATGCCTTTTGACCTTTGCAACACACCTGCAACTTTTCAACACTTCATCAATGATGTTTATCGAGATCTGTTGGACCAGTTTGTGATTGCTTATCTGGATAATATTTTCACCTTTCCGATAACCTGGAGGAGCATCACAAGCATGTTTACACTTTCTTCTAAAGATTTTGAAAGTATTGCCTTTACATCAAACTAGAGAAATGTGCGTTTGACCAAACCAAGATTCAGTTCTTGGAGTATATTATTTCTCCAGAAGGAGTGAGCATGGATCCTGAGAAGATCAAAGCAGCAGTAATTTGGCCTGCCCCTATAAACATTAAGGAGATACAACGATTTGTTGGGTTTGCCAACTTCTACAGAGAATTCATAAAAAAACCTCTCTAAGATGATAGCACCCTTTTCACTTCTGCACCAGTATTGCTACATTCTGATCCTGAACTATCTTTTATGATAGAAGTGGATGCTTCAGACTCTGCCGTGAGAGCTATCCTTTCTTAATGAAGCAGAGTAAAGATGCAGCTTCATCCTTGCACTTACTTCTCTCGTTTAATGCCTTCAGCCGAAAGGAATTATGACATTGGGAATAAAGAGTTGCTAGCAATTAAGAAAGCCTTTTCTGAATGGAGGCATCTGCTGGAAGGGGCTAATCATCCCATAACTGTTCTCACTGATCATAAATATTTGGAACTCATCTGTTCTGCCAAGAGATTGTCTTCTAGACAAGCATGTTGGTCTCTATTCTTTTCCAGGCTCAATTTTATTATATCGTTTCGACCTGGATGGAGGACTGGTAAGGCCGATGCCCAGTCAAGGATGTTGTCTGGGCCTCTCCAGGAAGGTGATTCTGAATGTATAATCCTACCTTTAACAAAACTTCCTAGGGGCCATGAGATCCAAGATATTCTTGAGTCTCCTCAAAGAGGGGCATGAGAATGACCCACTTCTCAATCATCCTTCTAAGAACATTAACCTTGAATTCAAGAACGGCTTTTGGACTCAAGCAAATTGTCTCTATGTACCTGGATCTGCTCGGGTTGAAGCCCTCAGGTTAGTTCATGACTCTAAACTTGCAGGGCACTTTTGGATTTCTAAGACAGATGAACTTTTGTCACATTTCTTTTGGTGGCCTGGTTACAAGAAAGAGTTCAAAATCTATTTAGCCTTGTGCCTGATCTGTACACTCAATAAGACACCCTGAGCTTCTCATTTGGGGCTGCTCCAGCCACTCCCTGTTCCATCAAGACTGTGGGGGTCAATTCCTATGGACTTTGTGGTCGATTAACCTCCCTCAAAAGAAATGATATTGGTAGTCTTCGACCGTCTCACTAGGATGACAAAGGAGCACAGTTTCCTTCAAAATTTTGGAAAAGCTTTTGATCAGCTTTAGGTGTAAAAATGAATCTGCCCTCTGTTTTTCATCCTCAGTCTAATGGTCATACCGAGAGGATCAATCAAACATTGGAGCAGTACCTTGGATGTTTTGTCCGTTATCTTCAGGATGACTGGGTGGACTTCCTATGGCAGAGTTTGCTTATAACAATTCTAAACATAGATCCACTTCTCAAAGTCCTTTTTACCTAAACACCGGGACTCATCCGTTTTTATTCCTGAACTCCCTATCTCAACTCCAGTTCTTGCTGTTACAAATAGACTAACTACATTATAGGAGATTCAGGAAAAATTGATTGATACTCTGAATGAGGCTCAGGACTGTTACATGGAGGTTGCTGACAGACATCGCAGGCCACTTCCTGTATTTCACGTGGGTCAAAAGTTAGGTTATCTACCAAAAATATGAAGATTCATGTTATATCTGCTAAACTGGGTCAACAGTTTGTAGGATCTTTCCAGACTTCTGCTCAAATCAATCCGGTCACCTTTTTTTTTAAAGCTTCCAGACAGTATGAAGATTCACTCTGTTTTTCACACACCACTACTCAAACCATTTTGTGAAAATCCTTTTTCTGGAAGACTTCTGCCACCTGCTCCATCTGTTGAGGTTCAGGGTGAACAGGTTCAGAGGAACAAATTACAATATCTGGTTCAATGGGAAGGAAGGCCAGAAGAAAATTCTTGGGGGGCTGAGGAGAAAGTTCTTGCCCCCAGATTAACAAGAGAATTCCACCAGAGGTTTCTTCACAAACCCGGCCCTAAGATGTCCTGGAAGGAGGGGAGTACTATCAGGGCCTGGATTTGAGAACCTCTGCTTTGTCAGGCAATGCCTCTTCTTGCTGAGCCACCTGGAATGCTGGATAGTTCCCTGGACAATTCCTTGAATGGTCCTGCCTTGAACCTTGTTTGTCCTGAACCCTGAACACTTTGCTCCTCCCATGAACTTCCTGATTTAATCCATGTCTATGCACTTCCTGTTTGTCAGATTATTGTGCTCTCTCCAGTCACTATCTCAATCTTGTCTTCCCTGCTGCCATTCATATCTTTACTACCACTCGTTACTGACCCTTGGCTTGTTCCTCAACTATGCTTCAGCTTGATCCCAACCTGTAACTATTGTTACTGACCTTTTGGCTTGTTTACTGACTATGCTTCTGTTTGATCCTTACCTGCTATATCTGCTACTGGACCCCGACTTGCTCACCTCCTGGTGGGGCGATCCTAAGGACTGTGACCCAGTACTAACATGCAGTTAAACCCATCTCCACCATCAGGAGCTCTGGTGAACACCGGTTAGTACTTAGACTCTGCACCACAGATGAGCCTGTATTATTTGCCAAGGTGACCTGCTTGCATACCTATCCTGCTGGTCGGTGGGAGTCCCTCCACTGCTATAACTATTGGTCGCTGAGCCTGATCATAACACTGGAATAAGAAGCAGTGCCAGCCAATGTAGACTCCTTTCTTCGCCCTCTTGGATTATTGTGGATTACTTGGACTACAGCCCCATTATGCAGGTTTATGAGGTATCCACTCCTGCTTACCTTTTTTTCTCTATATTGGCCCCCTTTTTTGAGTCTTTATCATTTTATGAGACCCCTATGGGTGGAATTTCACAGTGGCTTTATTTTTCTTTCACCTTCTCTCTAACTATCTGGGTTGTGAGCTTTTACTAGTACACCATTCATCACACTCTGTTCTGCTTCCTTGATCCACTTATCAGCCATTGGCTACACAACATGTATTTTAACGATTATATATCTATTGTAGGGGTTAGCTCAGGAGGGGTCACCTTCCCTGGGAAAAACGGTAGTCCAAATGGCAGGTTTCTTAAAATCTGACTTGTAGCCAGTTTTATTTTAAAAGGTTGCATGAATATAACACAAACAAAAACAGAAAAGAAACCCTTACCATCCAGGCACTAACTGAACATTGCAGGTTCCTAACTTTAGTTTTATTTTCTTCATAAGGAAGAAGAAGGGGTCTTTCTCAGGTGTCCACATCACTGTTTTGGTGCATGGACACTTCCTTTTGGCTGTCTAATGGTGGGGTCCTCCCAGGATCCTGAAGACTGTAGCAGGAAACTGATATCTGGAATAGGTGACCAGCACACTGAAGCACTGGATCCACTGATCATGATGTAAGGTTTACTTGTTTGCATCTTGTTCTGTGAAAATAGCCAGGCTAGTGCTCAGTTTCACCTATAGCTGTAACCTTCCTATAAGGCTAGTATGTGTTCGAAGTATTTGGATACCTCTAGGAACTCAGATGCTCCCAGTAATTCAAAGCAAGAGAGAGAGAGTAACAATCAATGTTTCATAGTTTCAGATGTGGGAAAGTTCAAGGCTGGTACTGAATGAAGAAGCAACTAGGATTAGTGATTGGCAAGATGCCAAGTGTGCAGTGACTTGGGTAGACGCAGAGACAGTATCCTCGCAAAGGTCTGGGCAGCTGGCAGTCAGGGAATATTCCATTATCTAAGTGAGAAAAAGGGCAATCAGCAATCAGAGAGTAGTCAGTTATTCAGGCAAGGGGTCAACAACAGGAAGTTCCATGACAATACAAGAAGATGCAAGGAAGAGCCAGGAAGAAGAACACTGTCACAAACCCAGAGCCCTGGGCTTGTGATGCCTAAATAGAGCACTAGAATGTCACAGCTTTTTAAAGGGGACTAGCACTTCAGACAGAGCTAGTGGTGTGAGGCTGTTGGGTCAATCAGTGAGGACAATGCTAGGCACATGGAACTGACCAGTCATTAGGAGGGGAGGAAATGCTGCTTGGAAAACACTGATGCTCAGAAAGGAAGAGTTGGTTTGGTGGGTATTAAAACAGCTTTAAACTGGTTGTAAACCCTTCCATATACCCAGTGAAGTAACTGGCCTAAGGTGATACAAAGAGGTGAAACAAATCCTCCTACATAAGGTGTACCTGTTTATTGGCATTTTTCGCTTCTCTGCATTTGTTCAAAGTCCAAAATTTATAAAGCTTGTCTGAGATATCAGAAAAAAGGGGGCAGAGAGCTGAAATTACACCCTGCAGAGCTTAGTGATGAGAGTTCTGAGGGAAGGAACACAAACTCCCCTTCACACAGCACAGAGGCACAGAGCTGAGGCTGTCAATCAGCTGGAGGTCCCTCCCCTGTCACTTTTTTCTCTTGGTGTTAGGAAAACTTGTATATAACAAGACCGATAGGCGGCACTCCACAAATAATTTTCAGCTTGCAGTTTATTCCAAGATATGACATGTACAGGTACAACCACAGGTAGGTACAGGTGGGTAGACGCGTTTCACTCGGTGTCTCCGAGCTTAGTCATTACAAATGCCAAATGCAAAGACCCAGCTATTTGTGGCCGAACCCATGACGGAGTACCGCCCCAAACAGCTGGGTGTAATTACACAGATAGACACATAATTAAAAACATTTATATGTAATCTAAATACTATAAAAGAAAACAAGTATTTGTGCACAAAGAGACTACATTGCAACATTGCTCCCATATCCATATGCTCACATAAACCTCCCATATTGTCTAATGGCACATAAAAGGAGCACTCATTCTTAACAAGAAAAATCGTGTAGTACGAATATACTATTAGACTAATATTGACACTAACAAGTGAGACACATGTGTATATATATATATACACTTAATATATGAGGGAAACAGGCTTTATTTCTAAAGGGCATTATGGAGAGAGAAAATCAGTGATAAAATATATTCGGTTAGAGGAGCCAGACCATGCTGCAATATTACCTGAGGGAACTATTGATCATCTACACTTTACCACAATATATTATATTCCTATTATGTTTTATTTCTTATTATTCATTATATATTATTTATTACTCCTCTATAATAAAGTGAAAGTAGCTGAATGAACTAGAGGAGTAAAAAGGAAAAACAAGGAAAAAGAAGAGAGAGAAAAAACTAGGAGGGGGGGGGGGACACAAAGGAGGAGGGGAAATGGAGAAGGAGCTGGAATTCTTTGTATGCACATAATAAATAATAAAAGGTCACTCATTTATGAAAATGGGTGATATCCCATTCATAGTTCAAACTAGCTGGTATGCGCGTCTGAAAAAAGAAGATCCAAAAAAACTCTCTTTTGCACAGATGTTTAAAGATATTACCCCCTCTACTGGGAACATTTATCTTTTCCACTACCTGTACCCCCATAGCCGAGAGGTCCCCTCCATGGGCATCTTTAAAATGTCTCCCCACATGTTTTCTCTCTATCTTTGCCAACACTATACAGATGTTCATTAAATCTGTCTCTTAGACGTCTGGTCGTACGACCTATATACTGAATGTGACAGATCTTACATGTAATAATGTACACCACATATTTGGTGTTGCAATTGTAAAAGGACTGTATTTTGTGTTGTTTGTGTGATATCTGAGAGGACACCATATCTCCTTCAATGATGTGGCTGCAACAGGGACAATCCCTGCAGCCACAACGAAAATTGACTCTAAAATGAAGCCAAGTAGGGGATTGTTTCTTAGTTGACCTGTAAAGGCTAGGGGACAGGTATTGGCCCAAAGATGGTGCATGTCTGGGTACCACATTTATCCCCTCCCTCAATAGATCAGAACAAGTTTGGTCACAATACAATAGAGGTAAGTATTTAGATATGATTTGTTTAATTTCTCCAAATTAAAAACTAAAGGCGGTGGTAAGGGTTAATTTATTTTTGTTATATGAGTTTCGTTTCCTTTTTTCCTTTTCCTTGTTTGTGTGGCTGTCTTTTAGGAGTGTGGATCTGTCTCTAGAATTAGCAATATCAATAGCCCTATCTAGCATCCAGCGCGGATATCCCCTCTTTAAAAATCTATTGAATAACATTTGACTCTGTTCAACATAAGACTCATGTGTACTACAGATCTGCCGGATTCTCAAAAATTGTCCCACTGGAATCCCTTTTATAGTGTGACGGGGGTGTCCTGAGTTGGCCATCAATAATGTATTGCCTGACAGTGGTTTTCTGAACAGATTTGTATGATCCTTTGTGCCTATAACTAGAGTTGAGCGAACCTCTGGAAGTTCGGGTTCTGCTGGTCCGGCCGAACTTCGGGACAAAGTCCGGGTCCGGGTCCGGACGGAACCCGAACGATCGCACGGACACCGAACCCCATTGAAATCAATGGGGACCCGAACTTTTAGGCACAAAAATGGCTGTAACAAAGTCCTGGAAAGGGCTGCAAAAGGAAGTAAAATGGGGGTAAGGGTAGGGCAAGTGCCCTACAAAAAAATGGGGACAGGGAAATAACTTTAAATATTTAAAAAAAAATAAAAACTTAAAAAAAGCAAAAATGGAGGTGAATGTGGATCATCTTCAAACTGTGTCTGAAAAGTATTAATTAACGGTAGAAGCCATATAACTGTTCTAAAATCATCTTCAAACTAGGGCAAGTGCCCTACAAATAAATGGGGATAGGGAAAATAAATTAAA
>BLSH010174572.1:119126-129732 GCA_018402905.1 Glandirana rugosa | reverse complement strand
TTGCGTTTATATATATGTCAGGTTTATTAGGTAAATCTCCGGTATATGCAGATAATAAAGCGATATAACTGCTAAACTAGAAATATCATTTACCCCCCGGTTATAGAAATCTTCAGGAAAACTTTATGAAGTTACTATTGTTGTACTTAGATGTTAAATGACCAATGTGGTTATGTTGTCTTCAACTGAAAAATCTACAGGTAGGTTTCCAATATCCATCACAACTCGCTTGGGCCTGACATTGCAAGCTCAGACATGGCTTGAAAGCCCACAGGCACCGTGCCTGGGCCTGGGCCTGTAAAGTTTTTAGCAAGCCCTGCAGCTTCTCAACACGTGGAGTAAAATAGCAAAACCCCGGACCGAACCCGAACGATTTTTGAAATGTCCGGGTCCGGGTCCGTGCCACGGACACCCGAAAGTTCGGTACAGACTCGAACGTTACAGTCCGGGTTCGCTCAACACTACCTATAACCTTTGGATGGACATCTAAAAAGTCAACTTCTGTTGTATTGGTGTAACCAGTAAATTGTAGATTCATGTTGTTATCATTGAAGTATTTCAAAAGGACTTCTAAAGATATTGGCCCCCCATTTACTATAAAGATCAAATCGTCAATATAGCGAAATAATAGACGTATATGGCCTCTAAATGGATTATTTGGACTGTATATATATTTGCGTTCCCACCATCCCATAAAGAGGTTCGCCAGCGATGGGGAAAATTTAGCTCCCATCGCTGCTCCCCTTTTTTGGACAAAATATTCATTATTAAACATAAAATAATTGTGGGTAAGCAAATATTGTAAAACGTCCAAAATAAATATACGTGCTTCTGTATTCCAGTCTGTGTATCTTTCTAAGTAAAACATTACTGCATTGATCGCCAGATCATGTGAAATACTGGAATACAGGCTACTCACATCACATGTGACCCATGTAAAAGTGTCTTCCCAATTTATTCTATCCATAATCTGTAAAAGGTGATTGGTATTTTTTAAGTAGCTGGGCAATTGGCGGACGATTGGTTGTAAAACCCCGTCTAGCCACTGGGCCAGCTTCTCATTCAAGGATCCAATCCCCGCTATAATGGGTCTACCATGTAGGGGTGTTAAACCTTTATGTGTCTTGGGAAGGTGATGAAAAATGGGAGTTACAGGGTATTCAGGTATTAAAGCTTCTCCTGTTGTTACATCAAATACTCCCAACGCAATGCCAGCCTTTATTAGCAAGTGCAATTTTGCCTTATACTGCTTTGCTGGATCTGCGGGGAGTCTTTGATAAGTGCTGATATCAGCTAATTGGCGTTCAGCTTCCTCTCTATATCTGTCAGAATCCATAACCACTATCAGACCTCCTTTGTCTGAGTTACTAATAACAATGGAAAGATCATTTTCTAGTTCTTTTAAAGCTATTTTTTCTTTTGATGTAAGATTCTCCTGTTTGGTATATGTTAATCTATGGTTGTTTTGAGCTAAATCTATTAGATCTTTTTCAACAGATTTTTGAAATCAGTCCATCTCCACACATCGAGATCCTATGGGGTAGAAGTCAGACCTTTTGGGACTTTTATATCCGTGATATTACATTTAATCTTGTCTTTAAAGCTCATCCCACTTTCCCATGACAGATCTACTAAATCCCCCATTGCACACAAATCTCTAAAATCAAAAGAGGGACCAGAATCATCCAACTGTACATCAATGTCTCTATTAGATATTTCTGTCCGGTCAGTCTTATAATAGTGTTTTTTGATTTCTAACAAACCTATTGATGTCCAAGATTGTGTCAAAGAGGCTGAAATGTCTCGAAGAACAGAAATTCAAACCCCTTGACAACAAATTAGTCTCTTCCACTGTTAAGGTTCTCTTAGAAAGATTCAAGACATTAGTGGTACCTTCTATCTCTTGCGATTCGGGCTCCGTAGGGGATATCGGCCCGTCACCACTCCGTCTCCTCTGCTTACCCCCTCTCCTTGTCCTCCTCTGTCCTCCTCCGCTTTCTTTTTCTTTGATCTTTTCTTTCTGGGCCAGTTTTTTTGTACTGTGGATGTTATTAAGCCCAGTGATCTTTTCAAAACAGTTCCACTTGTCTGTGCATGGGCTTGGTCTGAGTCTGATGAACCAGGTGTTCACTCTCTGGCTCTGAGAAGCTGACGTGTCTGCCCGAAAACACTGATCTGTATCGTTCACGTTTCCACACATATACCGAGTCGGTGTCATAATCTAATTTGTCTCTGAGCATTTTCTCTTTTTTACCTTCAATGATATCTTTTTCTAGTTTGTTTAATCTTTCATTTAGCATCCTGTCCAAATCCTTGAAGTCAGTCACATCCTGTAGAGGTTTTATTTCATCCTGTATGTTGGAAATCTCAGATTGTAAAACCTCTATCTCCTTGGCTTTTGACGATATAATCACATTCATGAGTTCTAAAGAGCACTTGGAAAGAGTGTCCGTCCATCTTTTCTTGTGTTCGTCGTCAAATAGCTCAAAGGTAGGAAACTTTCTAATCCACAATCCCCTAGGTACACGATTCAGAGCGATATATTCCGACAATGTACATGATTCCCAGTAGGCTCTAATTTCTTTAGTCATGACCTTCTCCAGTCTTCTAAATAGGAGCCTGATGGAACCTGGATTACCTTCCGCATTGCTGATCAAAGTGTTGTGGGTATCCAGCCGAAAAGGATTGTCTGTTGGCTGTCTGAAAGTCCGGCTGATTACCTGTACAGGTGTGCCTTCAGTCATCCTGCAGCCCAGGTGTATTATCCCAAGAGACCGAGCTTGTGTGTAAGCGAGAGCCAAATTCTATGAAAGAGAGATACACAGCTCCAGGTCAGGGTGTACACCTGATAGGAATCCGCGGTGCCTGCCACGGCTCGCCACCGCTACTCATGTATATAACAAGACAGATAGGCGGCACCCCATGAATAATTTTCAGCTTGCAGTTTATTCCAAGATATGGCATGTGCAGGTACAACCACAGGTAGGTACAGATGGGTAGACGCGTTTCACTCGGTGTCTCTGAGCTTAGTCATTACAAATGCCAAATGCAAAGACCCAGCTATTTGTGGCCGAACCCATGGAGGGGACCTCTCGGCTATGGGGGTACAGGTAGTGGAAAAGATAAATGTTCCCAGTAGAGGGGGTAAAATCTTTAAACATCTGTGCAAAAGAGAGGTTTTTTGGATCTTCTTTTTTCAGACGCGCGTACCAGTTGGTTTGAACTATGAATGGGCTATCACCCATTTTTATGAATGAGTGACCTTTTATTATGTGCATACAAAGAATTCCAGCTCCCTCTCCATTTCCCCTCCTCCTTTTGTGTCCCCCCCCCTCCTAGTTTTCTCTCTCTCCTATTTTTCCTTGTTTTTCCTTTTTATCCCTCTAGTTCATTCAGCTACTTTTACTTCATTATAGAGGAGTAATAAATAATATATAATGAATAATAAGAAATAAAACATAATAGGAATATAATATATTGTGGTAAAGTGTAGATGATCAATAGTTCCCTCAGGTAATATCGCAGCATGGTCTGGCTCCTCTAACCGAATATATTTTATCACTGATTTTCTCTCTCCATAATGCCCTTTAGAAATAAAGCCTGTTTCCCTCATATAATAAGTGTATATATATATATATATATATATATATATATATACACATGTGTCTCAGTTGTTAGTGTCAATATTAGTCTAATAGTTACTGTACTCGACTGCGCAACAGAAAATATTAATTCAGATATTGTACTACTTGGGAAGCAGCTGGTACGGAAATCACAAATGTGAAATAGCAAATATAGAATAAAATAGTGAACCGCGCCCCCCCTAGTGGTTCGAAAAATAAACTTGTCTGTACATAAAAGTCACATCCAATATACCAACTATAGACAAGCAAAATAATACCACCAATTACATATATATGGGCATGCAAATAATGAGTGCTCCATTTATGTGCCATTAGACAATATAGGAGGTATATGTGAGCATATGGATATGGGAGCAATGTTGCAATGTAGTCTCTTTGTGCACAAATACTTGTTTTCTTTTATAGTATTTAGATTACATATAAATGTTTTTAATTATGTGTCTATCTGTGTAATTAAACCCAGCTGTTTGGGGCGGTACTCCTTCATGGGTTCGGCCACAAATAGCTGGGTCTTTGCATTTGGCATTTGTAATGACTAAGCTCGGAGACATCGAGTGAAACGCGTCTACCCACCTGTACCTACCTGTGGTTGTACCTGTACATGCCATATCTTGGAATAAACTGCAAGCTAAAAATTATTCGTGGAGTGCCGCCTATCTGTCTTGTTATATACATGAGTAGCGGTGGCGAGCCGTGGCAGGCACCGCGGATTTCTATCAGGTGTACACCCTGACCTGGAGCTGTGTATCTCTCTTTCATAGTGTTAGAAAAACTTGTCAGAAGGGAATCATACTGATAACAGAGGAATGAAGCAGCAGACAGAAATAAAACTAATGCTAGCCATACACCAGCTGAAAAATTGTTCAAATGCGTTTTCGAAAAACGAACACACAGTTGTGAGAGCAAACGATATTGCCATCATGTAATGACCAAATGTCGAAGAATAAATTGTTCAATGGACATAAATGAATCAGTTTCTTGTTTGTTTTTGGCTTCTGGGTCACATATGCGCAGTACCAACAGTTACATTTATAACGTGCAAGAAACACATTAACCTTTCAATGTATTGTCCATTCAGGAGAAGTTTTCCAAACTCTTCCTTCGATTTTTTGGCTCAAAAATATCACAACTGATTTTCGATTTGTGCCTATTAACTAGATCGAAAAACAAACTGCCCAAATGACAGATTTTCAAACAATTTTTTTGTCTAGTGTATGGACACTATTAGATCTCCTAATTGAGACAAGTACACACTATAGAAGGATATGCTTTGTTCATATTTCATATATGAGGCTTACAAACACACTTAAATACACTCTAAAAGGCCCTGGAGATGGGCTTTAATCATAATCTAACCACTAAAATTGAGACTTATCTAGCTCCTAAAGGTTCCATAGAAAAAAATAAATATGAAATTAAATGTTTTGTGTGCTGAAATGTATTGCATAGAAAAAACACACCAAAAGTTTTGCCCCCACATTTTTGCACATGGTTTCTAGAATAAAGGATGCTTATGATAAATTCTTATTATTTGGTCTCAGTGGATAAAAGTAGATATATGCACTTTGTTTCGTTCCGAATAAATATTCAGACACAATTCATTATTCGGAGATTTGGATATATCAGAATACCCGAATTACAGTATAAACAAAAGTTACCCAATGCTCCGAATAACGAAATTAAAATTAGTCCGAATTTACAAAATAAAATTTAAATTCTAATCGAATTTTGCACCGAACTCCAGTCCAATTCTAACTGTAAATATATTTCTGAAATCAAAGACTGTGCGTGTTATTATAGTACTATTTCAAAACAATGCTGTTTCTGTTAAGCCAAAGGTGATTTAAAGAGTCGTTGTAATCATTTGATGAAGATTTTTCTTTTGTTTGTTCACTTTGCCACATTCGAAAAAAAAGAAAAAATTTTTTCAATTAGACTGATTCAAAATTCATCGATTCGAACATTTCAAATCGAAAAAAAATTGGTGAATTCAAAGAAAATTTGAAAGACATAAAACAAATTCTGAATACAAATTCCGAATATGAATTGAACGAATCAACCAAATTGAATGAAAATAAATAACGAGATTAACGAAACAAAACATATTTTTTCTTCATGCACATGTCTACAGTAGATAAAAGAGAAAGTCTAATTAATTGCTATAGGAAACTGCACTATGGAATTATAATTGTATTTTGCATTATCTTTTTAATCACCTTCCTAATGCCATTTTGTAAGAAAACGACAAGGAGGTGGACGTGTATTTCTAGAGTGACGTTGTTAAATGTCACTCGAGAATACACCTGCAGGCGTTCAGTGTACCTATTAAAGCTGCAGAATCTAGCTGTCCTCAGTTTGCTCACTTCATACATATTATGTACAGAGACAATCCAAGCATTTTTAACCCTTTTCCCTACCCTTTCTCTACCAAACATATATGATGTAAATGCTGTCTCTGAATGTGACCTGTATATTAATCCTTAGCCTCCCTTATCCTGCACATTAACCCCTTTATCTATATCCTTCCACATTAACCCTTTCACCTCTTCCCTCTGCGTCTGACCAGTATACACTGTAGCTAGTGCACCACTACCAGGCTTCATGTTTTAACCCCCTCAATAACAGCATATTTCTTCCTTTTCATAAAAGTGTGACAAAAATTGAGATCGGGGTGTCAGCGTTCCAAAAAGGGATAATTTTGGGGTGTGTATCCTGATATTTTTAATAGAAAGTAAGCAAAAAAGGTTTTTGGTCTTTATTCCTTAATATAACACAAAATAAAAACCCAATGGTTATTAAATACCACCAAAGGAAAGTTCTGTCTGTTGAAAATAATTACATAAAATGTAGTATCACAGCACTATCAACTTAAAAAAAATGGTCTGGTAATGCAGGGATGACACAGGCTGGTATTCATTTGGTTAAATAAACCAGATTTCATAGATATAAACATCACTAATGATAACACATGATAAAACCAGTACCACTTTACATGATTTGGATATATATTGCTGTTAGCTTCTACTGACATATTTGTGGCATGTTCTTTCAAATGTATGTACTTGTTTTGTTTGAACAGATCACTGTAAGATATACCTTGTACAGCAATATGCCAAGCCTAGCTTAGGTAATGTCCGAGCCAGGCCTTAATCAAATACACCCTAAACTACTAAACCACCACTAAAGCAAAAGCTAAAAATGTGTGTAATATTCAAATATACACAGAAGCAATGATGGTATGCAATAGGAAATACATACTTTAATCTGTTTTGCTGTTAGATGAAAATTCTATTTTGGACCTTTTTGTACTCTGGCCAGAACTGGGGCAAGGCACACATTTGTTAAACATCTTCAAAAAATAGCATCTATTGAATAATATAGGTGAAAGCCCAATATAAGCTCATCTGTGCACTTTATTCAACTGCCAATAATACACCTGTATCTTAGATGTTCCCACACAAAAACCATCCCTCCTAAATGCATTTCACCAAAAAGGCTTGATCACCAGGATAACAGGGGCCAAAGAAGGGGAGGGATTTATACACCCTATAATTCAAATTGCAACAGCCTCCAAGCATTTGTCAGAGGTATATGGCTCGCTTACCAATTCAAACCAACACAGGTGCTGTCAAATTTACTCCTCTGCATGACCTCTCTCATGCTTCCTTTTCACACGAACAATTAAATCTAACTATGTTATCAGATGCAATGTCAATATAATGTCACTCCCCAACCTTATTTCTGCCGTAGACATATTCCATGACCTTTTCGGTCTTGAGGGTTAATCTATCCAAATGTCTTCCCAAAAAATCTACCTCATTTAGTTGCTACCTCTGTATGTGCACAATTTATATTCCCTTATCAGACAAACTACCCTCTGGTGTTTTCTCAAATTAAAAATTTGCTGAGATTGTGCTCCTACTATCATATTTCGTTCCTTGGCAATCAAGATGTCTATCTTGCCCAAACTGCTACACTATTTTAGAGCTCCACCAATCTATATCTTTAAATTTATCATAGAGACTCTGCAAAAGCAATTTAATAAACTTGTATGTCATGGTAGGAGGCCAAGATTCGACAAAGCTTTACTCTGCAGGTCCCTCTATTAGGGGGTTTAGGCCTTCCAAACCTATGACTCTATTTTTTGGCTGCCAGATTCACACAGTTAGCACAATAGCATGCCTCCATTTTCAAGGGTCCCTGGCTCATCTTTGAAGCACTCTCCATTTTTCCTTACCATCTTCCAGGTCTACTATGGTTAAAATACATTCGTCCCAGAGACCTGTCTTTCCTAAATATGATAGTTTCTCAGTCCTTGCACCTTTTGTTCTTTATATAAAGTTAACTACAAATTGGTCTCCATATCTTCCCCTTTAGCATAATTTTTAGGTGATCCCTTATTCTCCGCAGCCTTTAACAACAGAACAAGTTTGTCACTATGACAGATGAACAACCTGACTGTTAAGTTCCCTTACAGGTAACTCGCAATTTAGCTCCTTTACTCAACTTCAACAATCATTCCATCTCCCATCTTCTGGATGTTTTCACTATATGCAAATTAAGCATTTTTTTTCTTTAGTCACTATACTTTGAAACTCATAAAACCCTCATCACATTTTGAACACATTTGCCTCTCTACGCTACGAGGAAGTGGCCTTATCTCTTTCATATATTGACATATTAACGAATCCCACCTCCCAGAGAAAATGCCGCCAATGTTACAATGGGAAGCTAAGTCTGCTATGATGTTTTCTTCCCAGGAGTGATTCGATTTGATCTCTAATCTTCTTAAAAGCACCCATTCTGTCACAATCTGTGAGAATGCTATTAAACTAGATGCCAGACAGTATATGGCTCCAGTTAAAATCCATACTTACTGTCACAGTTGTGCCTCAAATTATTTCTGTGGGTGCCCAACACATTTCTTCACATCTTCTGGAGTACTCTACCATCCATGGCAGTAAGCTGTGACTAGATGTACACAAATAACTGGCTCCAATCACCACAAAACATACTAAATTAATCAAGTGAATTTAGCAAAATGCTTGCTTAAAGCAATAAAAGTCATTGCTATAAGCAATCATAATGTGTAAAACAAAAAATACTATTATAACATTATATTGCTTTGGTCAGTGTGTGAAAAAAATCATTAAAAAAAATAACAAAAATGCATTACATTTTTTAAAAAAATGTAAAAAAAAATATTACAAATTTTTGTTGTACTGTGACCAGTCAGTTTCCTGATCACCACCACACCAGTTATATGATGATGCTGTACTGCACTGGTGAAACCTCTTACTTGCCTCTTACTAAATACCTTTGACTGTCTACCTTCCAAAAATGGGTAAATGGGTCATTTGGGGGATATTTGTACTGTCCTGATATTTTTGGGCCTCAAGAAATAAGATAGGCAGTAAGTACATCAGGATTGATCGATTTTCAGGTATATACTATAGTTTGTGGACTCTATAACTTTCTACAGACTAAATAATATACCAGGATTCTGGTTAATTTGCACCAAAGAATTGCAGCAGAATACATTTTGGCCTACATTTTTGAAGAAAGATTATTTATTTGCAGAATTTATAACAGAAATGAAGAATTGTGTTTTTTTTTTTTAAATACATGTGGTCTTCTTTCATTTATTTAGCATAAAATAAAAAACGAGTCGTGATTAAATACCACCTAAAGAAAGCTCTAGTTGGGTGAACAAAATGATAAAAACTTACTTTGGATACAATGTTGCATGACCGTGCAATTGTCATTCAAAATGTGACAGGGCTGAAAGCTGAAAATTGGCCTGGGCAGGAAGGGGGTAAAAGTGCCGGTATTGAAGTGGTTAACTATGCCAATGTGCCTTTTGTTTGCTCTGTTCTCTGAGGTTCTCAACCCATGTGAAAGATTGTTGCATACTTTATTTAGTTCTATGCAGTGGGTGATAGCACCCAGGTGGCACCCAAGTGTTATATAGGTTGCAAATGGTAAAACTGTTGGAACGTATACATCATACCTTATACAACTCTATGCATGTCTTCTACAAAAAATTGGATTATTGGGATTCATTGATGAAATGATTCTTCTCTGTCTAGCTTTTTGTAAGATTTTCTTCCCTATATTTGACTACCATTGTATGACCCTAATTTGTCTTATTGTTTTTTTCATCTCCACTATGCTTGAGGTGATTGTAGCCGTATTGGTGCAATTGCGACAGAGAAAATTGAGTACTGTCCGTGATACTTTTTTTATTTGCACAAACATGCAAATTTTCAGGACAAGCTTTCGGGGTATCTCCCCTTCTTCAAGATCCAAGCAGTACTGCTTGTACCTTGAAGAAGGGGACGCACCCCGAAAGCTTTTCATGAAAAATTGCATGTTTGTGCAAATAAAAAAAGTATCACGGACAGTACTCAATTTCTTCATCTCCACTGCAATGGTACCATATATTTATTTCCATCTGTGATACAAGATTTGTTTTTCATGCCTATGCTTTTAGGTGCACTATAATGTGTGCATCTATTCCAGTATTTCTGTGGTTAGTTGTTGGTAGAGTTGAGCGAACCTCTGGAAGTTCGGGTTCTGCTGGTCCGTCCGAACTTCGGGACAAAGTCCGGGTCCGGGTCCGGACGGAACCCGAACGATCGCACGGACAACGAACCCCATTGAAATCAATGGGGACCCGAACTTTTATGCACAAAAATGGCTGTAACAAAGTCCTGGAAAGCCCTAGAGGGCTGCAAAAGGAAGTAAAATGGGGGTAAGGGTAGGGCAAGTGTCCTACAAAAAAATGGGGACAGGGAAATAACTGTAAATATTTTTAAAAAAATAAAAACATAAAAAAAGCAAAAATGGAGGTGAATGTGGATCATCTTCAAACTGTGTCTGAAAAGTATTAATTAACGGTAGAAGCCATATAACTGTTCTAAAATCTTCTTCAAACTAGGGCAAGTGCCCTACAAATAAAT
>BLSH010174572.1:94191-114469 GCA_018402905.1 Glandirana rugosa | reverse complement strand
GAATTACTAAGTCCCCCCAACATTGTAACATGTAATTTAGTGAATTCAAATACACCGCCCCCGAGTTATAGTAATCTCACCAGACTTACATAATGGAACATAGGCAAACTAGTAAAGTCAAGTGACGGTCATCACTCTATAACAGTCGAAATAGTAATATACCACGTGAAGTATAGTATCATTATGAAACGAATACAGTTTACAAATATAAAATGTCCTGTAAAAAATCTCCTCATAAAAAAACACACAAATGATTTTTTACGAAAATAACCCTTTCTGTTGTTACTTTTGTTACGAACGAACCCGAACGATTTTTGAAATGTCCGGGTCCGGGTCCGTGCCACGGACACCCAAAAGTTCGGTACGGACCCGAACGTTACAGTCCGGGTTCGCTCAACACTAGTTGTTGGCCCTATTTTTTCTGACAATGTATACCAACATGTAATTGACCTCAGCCTTTTCTGGCCCTTTTGATGATATCTGTAATATTCAAATTAAGCATTGTTTTCATTGTTGTCTTTCCCAATAAAAGCATTTTTTAGTAAACACACAAAAAAATACTCCTCTAAAAAATGTCCTGTAAAATATAAACATTTGACATAAGCAAAGTATTACTATGATATGAAGTGCACCATATAATGATAAAGCTGACAATATCTCACTACTGGCAGTGAACTGAAATGATCAAACGGATACAAGGTAATACATTCAGACCACTCTAATGATATTGAGCCCCCGCCACATAAACTTAAGTGATTTAATGTACAATGTTACAACCCCCCTGAATCATTAAGCTCAGTTCACACCTAGGCGACTTGCGATCTAACTTGTGTGGCCCCAAGTCGCCTCAAGTCGCTTGACATCCGGAATCCCATTGAAATGAATGGGAGCCATTTTAATATACACTAATGAAGTTGCTCTGACTTCAAGGCGACTTCAGAAAAGGTTCCTGTACTACTTCAGGGTGACTTCTATCTGACTTGTGGTCATAGAATTCAATGGAAGTCGCCTCCAAGTCGGATCTCCCATCTATATTGAAGCGACTTTGAAGTGACTTTACAAGAAAAAGAAAGGAATTTTTGAAAGCAACCCCCCTCCCTCTCTTCTCTGGTTGGCCATAGGCAAAGTCTCCCGGCATGGAGGTCACTTCAGGTTGCGTTGTAAGGCGCCCAAAGTCGTGCTGAAGTCGCCTTGAAGTAGCGTTCAAATCGCCTAGCAAAGTTGCCTCTGAAGTCGGATCACCTATGTGTGAACCAAACCTTATGAGTCCAAGAACTCTAAGTGCTGGTTCACACAGAGACGACTTGTCAGACGACTAGGTCGCCTGACAAGTTGCGCTCCATGCAGTACAATGGAGCCGTTCTAATAGGAGTGACTCAATTCGCACCGACTTAGAAAAAGGTTCCTGTACTACTTTGGGGCGACTTCAGAGTGACTTGCATTGACTTCTATATATAAGTCGTTTGCAAGCCACGCTGAAATCGCACTGTATGGGGTGGCTTCCAAGTCGGAAGAAAATTGGGCGACTTTGAAGCCACTGTGTGAACCTGCACTTAGGGGAAATACTGGATTTTTCTGCAGCAGCACACCCATGTCAAAATACAGCTCACTATAACATACAGTATGCAATTCATAATATCAATCTAATCATATAACATTAAAAGAAACATAATTACTTGACCAAAATGAGTATGTATACATATATATATATATATATATACTGTATGTACAAACACACATCTTCCTGTATGGTGCACTTCCTCCCTTTGACACTAGGGGGCTCTGTCCTGCTCTATGCTGTAGCTTTCTCTTCAGATAATATTGTCTATTTTGCAAATGTTTATAATTGCTTCTTCTTAGACAGGTTGTCCATTTCTATTCCTCTCTCCTTCTTTCACAGATTTGCCTGCTGAGCTTTGGTTTGGTTCTTCTCTCCTTGCATCATGTGCTTTGACTTCCATGCTTTGAGCACCTCCGTTTTTTTGCCTTTCCTTCCTTTTGCTATTTTGTTTGTTTCCATAGTATTGAATCTGCATTGCTATCATTTATAGTAGGAGATATGGTATCTGTCATTCATTCTAGTTATATTGTGCATTGTTTTTTATCCTTTTTCTTGCACTTATTTTTGGTGATGTCATCATTGGGGTTTGGTGGTGGGAGGGGCTGTGGAAATGTATACCTTTGTTTGTCACTACTGTATTTGTCTTGAGAAAGACAGGTCATGCTCCGCCGATACGTTGTCATTGAATAAACTACATTGGGAAATTCCTCCTGCTGTAAGTCCCGCTGAGTGCACCTACTATCTGCTGTGTGTATATATATATATATATATATATATATATATATATATATATACACTGGAGATCAAAATTAGAGAATAATTTATGAACACTTGATTTTTTCAGAAATAAAGTAATCTCCATTGCTCAACATTTGATGGAGTTTTTGTTGTGGCTATACCATGCTAACAGAATAGTATTTTTCAAATACACCAAGGCACTTCAACAAAAAAACATTTATTTTGTAGAAAACACAATGATCAAAATTGGAGAACAGCAATGACTGTAGCATGGAGAAAGATTACGACCAAAATTTCTGAAGGTTACAACAATCAACAATTAGTAGGAAGTGGGGGGCTTGCTTTGAATGACTTCAGCACATTTGCGGCCACATCACTAGTCTCTCACACTGCTCTGGTGTGATTTTGTTCCACTCCTCTTCCAGTCTCTTTCACAGTCTGTAGTGTGTTTCTTGGCCATAACTTTGTCACCAAGGATTTTTCAGACGTTTTCTATTGGGTTTAGATCAGGACTCTGGGGTAGACATTTCATTATTTCAATGTTTTCAACTTCAAGGAGCTGCTTTACTCGTTTTGCTGTGTGACAGGGGGCATTGTTGAGCATGAAAATTGCTGGATGATTGGGTGACGAATACAGGGAAGGAACCGCATGTTGTCCAAGAGGGTTCTGATAAACATTTGCATTGACTCTGCCATGTAGCTGTATATATGAAGCTCAACTCCTGCTGCAGAAAGATCCCCCAAACCATGATGCTTCCCCTCCACCTTTCACTGACTTCTTTACACACTTTGGGTTCAGTCTTTCCCAAGTTTGACGACGAACATAATGTTTCCCATCAGACCCAGGTAAATTAAACTTGCTTTTATCACTAAATTGAACTTTGGACCAGTTCTCCTCTGTCCACACACCATGCTCCTCGGCAAAGGGTAGTCTAGCCTGTTGCTTCATTCTGCTAATGAGAGGTTTGGGCACCGCAGAGTGGGTTTTCAGTCCAGACTCTCTTAAATGGCGAGACACTGTATGACGAGACAGTTCCTTATTCTGTTCAGCCCTGAACTGGTGAGCAATCGCAGCTGCAGTGTTGAACCAATTGTCCATTGAGATTCTCAAATGAAATATACAAATTCTCAATGAGATATACCAATATCCAACTTAAAGATCCAATATACGGTTCTTCTATTTAACTAAAAAAAGATGGTCACCATCCCTGATACCAAAAGCATTTATTGAGACATTCGTTTTCTTTAAAAACTCTGCCCAGATAAAATGGGAATGTTATGGACAGATTTACACATTTCCATAGGTGTAAAATAGAACTCAATTCAGGGATTTTTAGAAGCTCTGTTACTGCTCCCTATTTGGGGATCCACTTTTTCTGGTCTCAGTGACCATGCCAATTCTACCAACAGTAAGAAAAAAACCTGAATAAGCTCTAATCCCTTCCCCACTCTACAAACATTAATGTTTTTGTTGATGTTTGAAAAAGTTTGGGGGAGATTAAATAAAACTAGTGCACACAGAATGTGGTGCAGCTGTGCATGGTAACCAATCAGCTTGTTCAATGAAGCTTTTACAGAAAAACCAAGACATCGATTGGTTGCTATGCACAGCTGCACCAGATTCTATGTTCATCAGTTTTAGTAAATCACCCCCTTTGTCTCACTGTCAGTCTTGATGATTAAATAGGAAGCAAAAGAAAATCTCCCCAACAGGGGTACAGGCAAACAATAATCATTTAATTCAATTTTATAATCTTTATTAATCTCGATCCAAAACTAACATTGACTAGAACACTACATGAAGCATATAACCTAATGTGAAATATATAATGCATTGTAAATTTTGGTATTATTATAGCTCACTATCAATCATTTATGCTCTAACGTTTACTAAATAAGGTGCAAATAATGAAAATGTTGCATACTTAAAATATGAAGGGACTTTAATTCGTCACCCTTTGCATGCTAACACAGTAACATTTCTATGAATATTACCTGTTTCTAGTTACCCTAATATGTCCCTAATTAATATTGTCCAAAAATTGGAATGTAAGATTTAATATTCTGTTCTCCCACTGAGGCAATGAAGCTTGAGAATGTTCATTAAGCAGTTTCCGTCTTCACAGCTGCCATGCAATGAAGTTTACTGCAGTTGTATTAGTTCAGCATATTTGTATATTTCATTCATATTTTCATTGACTAAAAAATGATGCCTCAGGCTTATTATGTTTTCTTTCCCCCAGGTGTTTTACTTTATGAGCAGGGAGAACTGACTGTTTATGATATATTACTGAATGAAATGTGATTGATTTTTTATTCTTTTTTTTTAAATATTGTAGGTTTTTACATAGGCTTACACGCTTAAAGGAGAAGTAAGGACAAAGCTTTTTGGCCCTACTTCTCCTATGGATTACATGACTTCAAATCATTCTGCACTCTTGTGACCTATTTTCCCACTGTCTGCTGACGCCACTCAGCCAGTCCAGGCTCTGGATTGGTCCCGATGCCTGGACCAGCAGATTGCTCCCACACCCTCCACAGCCCAGGGTTTCAAGGAGTGCTGCAGGGACACAGCAGAAAGCCGATGCTTGACCCCACTGCTCACTGAAGACTGACACCTGAGTGATCAGCCGTCTTTGATTGCTCAGTTCTCAGTCTTAGAAGCAGCAGAGGACAGATGTAGCATTGGACCAATGTGAGTATATATGTATTTTTTTTAAAGAACCCATACTTCTCTTTTAAAGGATGCCCACAAAGTGGAATCATCAAAAAAATGGGATCCTATAGTCTAATGAGTTTACTATATCGTGCTGTTACCTTCAATTTTAGGCAGCAATAATGTGCTACTGCAGTAAAGTGTGTGTGATGTAAAATGCTGGCAACCTTCTACCCCCCTAGCCCCCATGTCGCACCCCCACCACACACACACACACACACTCCACTGCTTGTCCTGGGCAAGTGCTTGAAGACAAGACAAGTGTTGGTTATCCGGCAGCCATCTCAGAACAAAATACTACAGCACAGTACTTTGTTCTTTGGGGGACAGAACACTTCAAAAATTGTGATAATTTGTCTTTAATGTGGTATGTGACATGGTGTTATTATAATATGTTGGTGTTCATTTATTTCTTGATGATTACACAAGATTGTAACTGACAGTAAATGGCCAAAGAAACTAACCTCATTTTTTAGGCATACATGAGATTTCTATGCTTTTCCATAAAGACATAGATTTGTAGAACTATAGTGTGTATATATATATATATATATATATATATATATATATATATATATATATATATTTGTGCTCATAAGTTTACATACCCTGGCAGAATTTATGATTTCTTGGCAATTTTTCAGAGAACATGAATGAGAACACAAAAACTTTTCTTTCACTCATGGTTAGTGTTTGGCTGAACCCATTTATTCTCAACCAACTGTGTTTACTCTTTTTAAATCATAATGTCAACAGAAACTACACAAATGACCCTGATCAAAAGTGTACATACCCCAGTTCTTAATGCTGTGTATTGCCCCCTTTAACATCAATGACAACTTGAAGTCTTTTGTGGTATTTGTGGATCAGGCTCTTTATCTTCTCAGATGGTAAAGCTGCCCATTCCTCTTTGCAAAAAGCCTCCAGTTCCTGGAAATTCGTGGGCTGTCTTGCATGAACTGCACGTTTGATATCTCCCCAGAGTGGCTCAATGATATTGAGGTCAGGAGACTGAGATGGCCACTCCAGAACCTTCACTTTATTCTGCTGTTGCCAATGGCAGGTTGACTTGGCCTTGTATTTTGGATCATTGTCATGTTGGAATGTCCAAGTATGTCCTGAGCGCAGCTTCCTGGCTGATGAATGCAAAAGTTCCTCCTGTATTTTTTGATAACATACTGCATTCATCTTGCCATCAATTTTGACCAAATTTTCTGTGACTTTGTAGCTCACACATCCCCAAAACATCAGCGATCCACCTCCGTGTTTCACAGGCCTTCTTGACTTCTCTCCAAATGAAGCGTTTATGGCTGTGGCTAAAAAGCTCAATTTTGGTCCCATCACTCCAAATGGCTTTGTGCCAGGTTTGAGGCTTGTCACTGTGCTGTTTGGTGTATTGTAAGTGGAATACTTTGTGGCATTTGCGTAGTAATGGCTTTTTCCTGGCGACTTGACCATGTAGCCCATCTTTCTTCAAGTGCCTCTTTATTGTACATCTTGAAACAGCCACACCACATGTTGTCAGAGAGTCCTGAAGTTATTTGTGGGTTTTTCTTTGCATCCCGAACACTTTTCCTGGCAGTTGTGGCTGAAATTTTAGTTGGTCTACCTGACTCCTCATTTTTCACTTATTGATTAAAGTTTGATTTGGCTGATTGGCATTCTCAATTGCTTGGATATCTTTTTATATCCCTTTCCTATTTTATACAGTTCAACTACCTTTTCCCGCAGTTCCTTTGACAATTCTTTTGCTTTCCCCATGACTCAGACTCTAGAAACGTCAGTGCAGCACTGGATGAAAGATGCAAGGGTCTGTCAGGAGTCCAGAAACTCATTGACCTTTTATGCACACACACTAATTACAAGCAAACAGACCACAGGTGAGGATGTTTACCTTCAATAGCCATTCAAACCCCTTTGTGTCAAAAGGTGTGCATGTTATCAGGCCAAAATCACCAGGGTATGTAAACTTTTGATCCGGGTCATTTGTGTATATTCCGTTGTCATTATGATTTAAAAAAAGTAAACACAGTTAATTGATAATAAATGGCTTCAGCCAAACACCAACCAGGAGTGAAGGAAATGTTTTTGCGTTCTCATTCATATTCTCTGAAAAATGGCCAAGAAATCATAAATCCTGCCAGGGTATGTAAACTTATGAGCACAACGGCATATATATATATATATATATATATATATATATATATATATATATATATATATATATATATCCTTATGCATTATGGCACTGCAGTATTATATCTTGAACTATTAGGAGCTTTAACAGGTGAACCACAGTGTGATATCGCTTTGACAGCAGTAAGGAGCTGCACAAGAAACGGTGGTCTACTTTTATCAGACAAAAGCTTATGGATTTACAGATAACACCTTGCAATCATTACAAAGCCTAAAGCATGGCTCTCCACAGGAACATGGTTTCAAGCAACTCACCGAGATACTTACTTTTTCAATTAAGCAGGAAATGTAACTACCTTACTCTAGTTCTAAATACCCTTCAACAGAACATAAACCCTAAAAGTTCTTAATACCCATCAACAGATCATAAACCTCAGTTTATCATTCAGTATAGTGTTGATCCATGTTTAGCACTCCTTTCCTGGCCCTACCTCACATCAGCACACAATGGGTTAACGCCTCATCTGGCTCCCACAGGACCCCACTTACTAGCTAAATAAAAGACAGCCCCCCTCCACTAACGTGTTTTTTTTTTTGGTCATGCTCCAGGCCATCTGTGGATTGCAGTTGGTAAGTACTTTGGCTGCTGCAAGATATCCCCCCTACCGCACCACCCTTCCATGTTCAGCCTCTCATGGAGTTGGAAGACCCAGAATGTTGGACGTAAACCCTCCTGAAACTGGGTATCCCTTGTGCCAGGCCACAGGCAATGTTGCTTGGATCAGTGTTTCTCAACTCCAGTCCTCAAGGCACACCAACAGGTCATGTTTTCAGGCTCTCCATTATTTTGCACAGGTGATTTGATCTGTTTCACTGCCTTAGTAATTACCATAGCAATTTCATCTGAGGGACATCATGAAACCATAACCTGTTGGTGTACCTTGAGGACTGGAGTTGAGAAACACTGGCTTAGATAGCACAAATATTCTACAGGTGTGGTATCAGTAAACATTGCAATGTCACCATTAGTCTCTCCCTTGGGTTTTATGTCTTCTATAGACATTATGCCGCTCTCCTGGCCTTGTTTTCAGTCTTAGAGCAGCAATGGATGATGTCACAGAGGGTAGGGAGAAGGGCATAGTGACCGCCAGACCGCCAGTCACCAAGCAGCAACTGAAACGGTCTTAGAGCCGATAGAGGGACTCATTTTTCCCCATCTCTCTACAATCCTGACAGTTTTTTCTTGTGCGGTAAAGACTTTACCTGTTGCTGTTTGCTCCCCTGCTGTGCTGTGTTCCCGGGGGTTAGACAGTCTGACTATTTTTTGTCTCATATTCTGCGTCTCCTGTCTGCTTCTAGAAGGCTGCCTGGACTCACCTGCCGTTGCTTCTGAAGTAAGTGGATGAAAGTAGATGGGTCTTAAAGGGACAAGGTGCCTGTTTTTTCTTGGTGACAGAATTATGTTTTTTTCCACATTTTTTTGCAGATATGAGCTCACCACACCATAGAAGACTAGCAAAGGTACGAGGTGGCATATTTTTAAAAAGAGTGCTCAAGGAATGCTCAAGGAATGCAAAGTATGGTGTTTAGCATTATTTTAGGAGCAGAAGCCTTAAGCGCAAACACTCCAGAAAACATAAGACCCACCACTGGTCATCCCTTGACCAAGACAATCTGCATTCCTCACATTCCTGCCCCCTGGGCGGCTTTCATGCTCCTCAAGCAGCTCACATGGCAATGGCTTACATGCTTTTAAATCAGCACAATAGAAAATGCCTTGCCCAGCCCAGTATGCATATTGGCCATTAACTGGCATGTATTGCCTCAAATGCCAATGGATAAGGAAGCGGATGCACATATTTCAAAGCATAGAGGCTGTAGTGAAAAGTATGTGACAAATATCCATGCCACGGGGAAGACACAGGCCCAACCGTTGCAAACTCACACAGATATTTCCAAATGTGAAAAGGAAGGACTTCTTTTCCATAATGACAGAGAGTTAAAGCGGAGTTCCACCCTTTCCAAATGTTTATTAAAAGTCAGCAGCTACAAAAAGTGTAGCTGCTGACTTTTAATAAACAGACACTCACCTGTCTCCCGGTCCAGCGATGGGACCGCACGGAGCCTCGCTCCTCTCCCCCTCCTCTCCACGGCGCCGGCATTGCTATTGTGGGCACCCAGCCGTGAAGCACACTGCGCATGGGTGAGTGATGCTGTGCTTTGTAATTGGTCCCTAAGTCTTGTAGGACCTGTCCTGTGCCCCAGAAGACTTCGGGAGGGAGGGGGAAAGAAGACCTTCTACTTCCGATCACCTAAGACGACCGGAGCGGAAGTACCCAAAAAAATCGGATATCCCCACCCCCTCTCCTCCCCAAAAGCTCAGTTTCAGCATCCGGAGCTGGGGAGTAGGACTTAAAGCGGAAGTTCCACTTTTGGGGGAAACTCTGCTTTAAAAGTTTATTGATGAAGAATGGTAAAAATGTGATAAGAAGGCCAATTTACAGTAAAAGGTCTCCAAGCTTTATCCATTGAAGCTGGCTGATGTATGTTTAAGCAATACACTTCCAGGAGTGGATGGGGCCTGCCAGCATCTGGTGTGCAAGTTTCTTTGTCTTTCAATACCTTTAGGAATCCTACAGATTGAAAAGTGGACTCAAGGCTGGTTCACACCAGATACAGTCCAATATGTTTTTATCCACATCAAAAATGCATGAACAGTGTTTACCATGGATTCCATTGGCCTACGCCACATCAGTGCAGTGTGTGTCAGTACAGTTAACTAAAGGAGAACATGTTGCATTTTTTCTCTATGGGACGCATCTGTAACATGGCAAAATGCATTGAAAAAGTACCTCAAAAATGTGCATGCAGAGAGACCTCTTCAACTCAGACAGCGTTAACTGTGATGTTGAAAGTATTAAGAAATGGCATTTAATTCAAGTGGAACCTGCAGGAGTGGGCATGGTTCTAGAGGACTTGAACCTGGCTGCTGACTTTTGGCGGAGGCTTCAATAAACCTAGTTCTAGGACTGGCACATTAAGTCACAGCGATAAGAGCTTATGGTTGTGGCACTGGAGGGTGGACGAAACCTCCACACAAGCCCTTTATAACATTCTCAATAATGAGAGGTTGTTGTTTGGCAAAGTGTTGTGAGCGAGTGACAGAAGAAATGTGTGGCCACAGTCTAATAGGAGGAAGTAGCTGTCTTTTTTGCAAGTTGTTGATCTTCAGAAGGGTCCAGGAGGCCAAATCCTATAGACCAGGCTAGCATTTACCAGATCACAGTGAAGGGAGCTTAAACTTCCTGTTTACATGGAATCAATCCCAGAGCAGGGTGCTAGACATGTGGAAAGGTGGCCCAACCAGTGTCTTTCAGTAGGAGCGAGGATAGCCTCCTTTTTGGAAGGTTTGGGTGACAAACATCAAAGACAGCTGGGAGTACAATCACCAAATCCTTTCATTCATCATGGCCAACAGATCTCAAGAAGAAAGAATTACTGCAAGATTACGTATAAGAATTATACTGCAACACATCCATAGTGCTGTTGCCACTAAAAGAACAAATCTGGGGGTTTCTCCCCATTCTTTCTAGTACCCAAGGAGTCAGGAGCTTTCCCTACTATCTGGGTTTGAAGAAATCGAATGGGTATATACACAACAATGGGTTCAAGATGAAGTCTGTGCAAACAGTCATGGCAATAGTTCAGCATTAGGACCGGTTAGTCAATCGACCTGGCTAACATATACTTCCATATACCAATCGGTGCATAATACCAGAGACATCTGAGATTTGCAGAGACCGGCTGTAACTTCCAGTTCTGGTGTTTGCCATTTTTAGAATTGACACAGTACCAAGAAACTTTTTGAACGTTTTGCTGGCAGTAGTGGCAGTAATTCGTCTTTGGGGATAAAGCTCTACCACTACTTGGACGACATTTTGATTGTCGCAGGTGTAAGCCAGGAGCTGGCAAAGCATCACAACCTTGTCCTGCAAATCATTTACCAAGTTCAGTCGACTAGTGAACAAACAGGAAAATGGAGTCAGGAGCTTTCCCTACTATCTGGGTTTGAAGAAATTGAATGGGTATATACACAACAATGGGTTCAAGATGAAGCCCGTGCAAACAGTCATGGCGATAGTCCAGCATTAGGACCGGTTAGGCAATTGACCTGGCTGACATATACTTCCATATACCAATCGGTGCATAATACCAGAGACATCTGACATTTGCAGAGACCGGCTGTCACTTCCAGTTCAGGTGTTTGCCATTTTTAGAATTGACACAGTACCAAGAAACATTTTGAATGTTTTGCTGGCAGTAGTGGCAGTAATTAGTCTTTGGGGATAAAGCTCTACTACTACTTGGATGATATTTTGATTGTCGCAGGTGTAAGCCTGGAGCTGGCAAAGCATCACAACCTTGTCCTGCAAATCCTTCACCAAGTTCAGTCAACTAGTGAACAAACAGGAAAAATGGTTAACCCCTTAATCGCTGAAGGATCTTGGAGTAGTTTTTAATGCCCAAATATGTCAAGTAGTTTTCCAATACTGCAAAGTTTGCAAAATGAAAATCTGCATACAAAGAGTTATTAAGACAGCATTTATGTCAGCGAGGGGTTGTATTGTCCCCAGTAGGACACTTTACAGTGGCCAATCTACTGCTGCCTTGAGCCAGGTGGCACATGGGGACTTTTCAATTTGCCTCCTTCAGTCAATAACATGGTCCGGCCTATGAATCAAAAGGTCTTTGTGTCTGCACAAATTAGCAAAAACTGAAGTTTTGTGCCTCTTTGGTGGCGTGCCTCTCAGCCCAGGAGATGGAATAATTCTGACATCAGATGCCAGTGTGCCTCCAGGCTGAGAAGACAAGTGCAAGGCCATTGGAGCCTAGTAGAATGCAGATGCCCTGATTGACTTAAATGTAAGGCAGTTTTTTTTCTAGCATTGCAAGCCTTTCTGGATATTTCTCCAAGGGGCCCGAGTGAAGTTGATGATTGACAAAAAGACAGCAGTAGCTTAGATTGCCCACCAAGGGGGCACCAAGTGTCTGTCTTTTCCTGTTACTTTTCTTAACATAAACTTTTCACTGGGCGGAGAGCGGCTTAAAGTCAGTTATTGGCAGTCTACTTACTGGGAAAGCAGGATCCACTAACGGATCAGTTAGGCAAATTATTTTCCAACAGTAAATACCTCAACTAGTATTGGCTCTATGGTGCATTCCAGCGGTAGTTCTCAGAGAGAGTCCACTGAACACATAGCTTCCAGTATTTGTAACAAGATACATAGATGAAGTGAAGGTGGATTCACAGCGCTAGACTAGAGGTGCAGGGATTCTCATCCGAGGTGGTTCAGACCTTGGTGATGACTACAAGACCATGAATGCTACATATAAGAGGATATGAATGAAGTTTGTTCTGTTTGCTCAGCAAAGTTTTCTCTCCTGTGTCCCCAGCTCTAGCAATATCATAGCTATTTTTACAATTGGTGCTTGAGGTTGGGCTGGCATACAACTCCATTAAAGTATAGGTCTCTGCCTTTTATCCTCTTTTTCAAGCTGCAGATGGGTGGAAGAGCCATTAACTCAATGCTTCATGCAGGCCGTAATCCATTTACAACCGCCAAGGAAATCCTTGTTTCCTTCTTGGGACTTAGGCTTGGTTCTGAAAGCACTAGTACAGACATCTCTTGCTCCAATAGCTTAATTTCCATTGCAGTTCCTGGTGGTAAAAAATAGTTCACCTGACAGCGGTTGCTTCAGACAGAAGGATGTTGGAGATTGCAGCACTTTCCTGCAAAGATCCTTTTTGTTTCTTTTTTCCAGAAATAGTTGATACTACGTTCATCTCCAAAGCTCAATTCTAAAGCGGTATGCAGTTTCCAGGAGAATCTGGGGGCAGTCCCTATAAGCATTTACACTGAATCACTGAGTACATAACAGGAAGACTTCAGGTCTTTTCACAAGTTGCTACAAGTGTATATGCAAAGGTCAAAAAACATGGGGAAATTGGACAATTTCGCTGTCAGATTCTTGAGTCATCTTCTATTGATTTACCGGGGTGATTAGATTGGCATGCAGGAAGTAGGCCTTTCTTCTCAGGAACAGGTGCAAGCTCCTTCGACCTGAGGGGTGGCAGCCTTTGGGGCAGTTATGTCAGGATTTCAGTGGAAGATATATGTGAGACAGCTAGCCTTTTACTTGACTTTATAGGCATACAGTCAGCAAGTTCTGCAAAGTTTGGGACGAGACATATAAATAGTTTTGGCAGCTTTTCTTTGAATGTCAATGTTTCTTTTCATGTGTTCTGTCCCACCCTTTTATTCAGCTAGTTATATCCCATTGTGTGCTGACGTGAGGTAGGGCCAGGAGTACAGAAAATTGTTATCAAATACTTACCATAATTTTCCTTTCCTGGCCTGTCTTCACATCAGCACAGGACTCCCTCCCTAGTGGTCTGTCGCAGGCTAGGTTATTGAACACCTTAGTGGGGGAGGGGGTGTTGTATTTAGCTAGTAAGAGGTGGTCCTGTGGGCACCAGATAAGGTGTTAACCCATTGTGTGCTGACGTGAGGACAGGCCAGGAAAGGAAAATTATGGTAAGTATTTGATAACAATTTTCCGTATTATCTATGAAATACTAAAAGCTTACATAAAAACATTATGTGTGCTTAATTACTGATTGAGAGAATACTAATAAATACCTTAAGTTATCCAAACACCCTGAATCCAGCAGTATCTCCTAGGGAGCAGTCTGAAGAAATTCCGTTGATACATTTGCTCTTTCTAGTATGCGAATTAGCTGATTTAGCTGAGTGTGCCCACTGTGGAAAGACTGTTGGAAAGAGCATCTACATCTACAGTTCAGGGCTTTGCTCCAACTTAAGCATGATTAAAAGTGGTTTAAACTGCAAACTTTGTTTTGATTAGAAAAGAATATATATTGTGAAGAAATATGTTAAATTTTACTTTAACTTAAAGTAAATTATGCTTACTTTACATGACCCAGATTTTTTAAAGAACTGGGAACTGGTTGCTGCTCTGGGGGCCTATGTGGTCTGATCTGCAACATGGGTGACTAGTTGCAGGCACATGGGGATAACATCCTTACATTTTCTCTATAGCTGCCCAATTACCAGATGCTTTCTGAGTGCCAGGAATGATCAAATATGTCACGAAGAAAAGTGAACACTTTGCCCCAAGTGGCCTTTTTCTATAGACTGACGAAATAGCCATGTTCTCAGTGACATTTAAAGTGTATCTAAGCAGTGTAAAATACTTGACTTCTAAAAGTGCTGATACAATATTATATGTGACAGATGCTGTTTTCAGGACTGTAAGTCTATTGGATTATACAAAAACCACTAACCACATCGCTATTATTATTTAACCCCTTCGCGCCTAAGGGTAAAAGAAAGGGTAAAATAGTAAAACCGTACATATCATCACAACTACTTTGTGTATCCAGGTGGATTATACCTTGTTTTTTTCAGGACAAATTAGGCTTTCATTTGGTGGTAAAGCGATATCTTCTGATTTTATTTTTATTATCAAAGGAAAACTGGCCCAAAATGGTAAAAAACAAACAAAAAAAAAAACATTTTTTTGTAAATGTAACTGTACTTTTCTTGCTACTACAAACCAGAAACAACAGTGCACATTTTGCTTTTTTTTTTTAAATCCTACCTAAAACACTGACACTAATACTAACTAAAAAAAAATCCTGTCCAAAAAAAATTCTGACCATGACCTTTGACCTGACCATTACTCAAACACTAACCCTGGCACTGACCTAGATCAAACCTTGATCTAGGTTTTTTTTTTTTTTCTTCACACACTTTTTTTTTCTATCTCTGGAAGGACAGTGAATGATGCAATGGGGTTTATTTACTAAAGGAAAATCCACTCTGCACTACAAGTTCACTTGAAAGTACAGTCATGTAGATCTGAGTGGAAGATATAACATGAGAGGAAGCTCTGCTGATTTCTATCATCCAATCATGTGCAATCAAAAATTATGTTTTTTTATTTCCCTTGCATGTACCCCTCAGATCTACAGCGACTGAACTTCCAAGTGCAATTGCAGTGCACATGTAATGCACAGTGGATTTGCCTTTAGTAAATAACCCTAGCCGTATCTCTCTCCTCCATTCACAGAGATATAAAACACCGGGGGCGAGCTTCACAATATCTGATCCCTGTGATAGTCAATCATAGGCTATCACAGCAATCAGATGACCCGAAACTGGCCATTCTGGGTCGTTAGAATGAGGCCTAGGGCACCCAATGAGACCCCAGTCTCTGTGCTGGGAGCATGCTGATATGCACAGATGTTCCCTTGGAAATTGAAAATAATCAGTAGAGGAGAAGCTGCAAAGCATGGAGGGAATCTAAGGAGTTTTGGAAAGAGATGGCCAGCAGATAAGCAGCAATTACAATATAAAAAGGAGATTTTTCAAGTCAGTTTATATTGGATTGTCAAAAAATAACTATTGTTTGTATTACTATTACAAAGCTGATTTTTATAAAATTAAAGTGTATGCTGTGAACATAGATTTCTTTAAAGCTGAATGCTGGCTTTAATAGTTTTCTACCTTTTGTCAAGGTCCAGTAGTTAGGCTTTGCTGTAGGAAGTGAAGATTTACTATTAAAAATAAGAGTTCACATGAATCAGCAGAGCACAGTTCACATTGCCCGATAATATTTTCCAGCATGTTTATTTGTAAGAATAATACAATTAAGTTCTAAGCTCTATCACATCAATTACAATATAGGCAAGGTTACATGGTCTCTGGCTTCTCAGTGTATTATGAAAATTTGACATCATTACAGACTGTCAGTCTATTGTTTTAGGTCAGACAGAGGTTATCAGTTTGATAAGCGAATCAGCAAGTAATGAGCAAATACACACAAGAATAAGGTTTTAAAAGTATTAACTAGAGTTGAGCGGACACCTGGATATTTGGGTTTGGCGGGTTCGGCCGATATTCGCGAAAAAGTTTGGGTTCACCCCGAACTCGACCCGAACTTGACCCCGGACCCCAAACCCCATTGAAGTCAATGGTGACCCGAAGTTTTGGGCACAAAAATGGCTCTAAAAAAGTCCTGGAAAGGGCTAGAGGGCTGCAAAAGGAAGCAAAATGGGGGTAAGAGTAGGACAAGTGCCCTGCAAACAAATTTGGATAGGGAAATTACTTAAAATCACATTAAAAAAAATAAAAATGGAGGAGGAGGTGGATGTGGAGTGGGAGGTTGAGGAGGCCATAACCGTGGCAGTATAGGTGGTGGAAGTGGTGGCAGAGGAGGAGGAGGAGGTAGCCAACACTGTTTTTTGTTTGTTTGTTTGTTTTTTCTAATTGGGGTAGCCCCCAAAATATTGAGACATATTAAAAAAAAAAACAAGTATACCAATGGCTGTGTGAGGCCGGTCTAAATGTTTATTCTGCACAAGGTACAGACAAGTCTTGTGGGATCCATGCCTGGTTCATTTTAATAAACATTAGCTTGTCCATGTTGGCTGTGGACAGGCGGCTGCGCTTGTCTGTGATAACGCCCCCTGCCATGCTAAACACAAGTGCAGACAATACACTGGCTGCAGGGCAGGCCAGCACCTCCAAAGCATAAAGGGCAAGCTCAGGCCATGTGCCCAATTTAGAGGCCCAGAAGTTGAATGGGGCAGACCCATCAGTCAGTACGTGTAGGCGTATGCACACATACTGTTCCACCATGTTGCTGAAATGCTGCCTCCTGCTAAGACGTTGCCTATCAGCTGGTGGTGCTGTTTGTTGTGGCGTGCTGCTGACAAAGCTTTTCCACATTTCGGCCATGCTAACCCTGCCTTCTGAGGTGCTGACGGTGCCACAGCTGCGTTAGTGACCTCTTCCTCCTCCTCTGCTTTCACCTTGTGCTTCCACTGAGCCCCCGGTGTCATTTGGGAATGCCCTCAGCAGCGCGTCTACCAGCGTGCGCTTGTAGTCACGCATCTTCCGATCACTCTCTAGAGAGGGAATTAAGGACGGCACGTTGTCCTTTTAACGGGGATCCAGCAGGGTGGCCACCCAGTAATCAGCACAAGTTACAATGTGGGCAACTGGGCTGTCGTTGAGCAGGCACTGCAGCATGTAGTCGTTCATGTGTGCCAGGCTGCCCAGAGGCAAAGACAAGCTCTCCTCTGTGGGGGGTGTATCATCTGTGTCCTCCGTATCCCCCCAGCCACGCTCCAGTGATGCCCACGAGCTGCATTGGGTGCCACCCTGCTGTGAGCACGGTTCCTCCTCCTCATCATCATCATCCTCCACACCCTCCAGAACTTTGCCCTGGCTTGAAAATTTTTTACCTGGCCTATGCTGGTGCAGGAATCCACCCTCCAAGCCACTTGTGAATGACTGGCCTGATAACCATGGAAATGACACCTCTTCCTCCTCCTCCTGTGCCACATCCTCTTCCATCATCGCCCGAAGTGTTTTTTCAAGGAGACATAGAAGTGGGATAGTAACACTGAGAACATTGCAAAACACTGCAATATGGTACACAGGTCTCGCATGGAGACCCACTCGTTGGTGGGGAAGTGGTGCTGTTCCGCAGAGTGACTGACCTGTGCGTGCTGCAGCTGAAACTCCACTATTGCCTGCTTCTGCTCGCACAGTCTCTCCAGCATGTGCAAGGTGGAGTTCGTCACATAGGAGGCGGTGAGCGGGAAGGCCGAAGTTCCGCTGCAGTGCAGATAGGCGAGCAGCAGCAGGGTGAGAACGCCGAAAGCACGCACAGACGGCCCACACTTTCTGCAGCAGCTCTGACATATCCGGGTAGTTTTTTAGAAATTTCTGCACCACCAAATTCAGCACATGCGCCAGGCAAGGGATGTGAGTCAAACCGGCTAGGCCCAGAGCTGCTAGGAGATTTTGCCCATTATCACACACCACCAGGCCGGACTTGAGGCTCAGTGGCAAGAACCACTCATCGGTCTGTTGTTCAATGCCCGTCCACAGCTGCTGCGCAGTGTGGGGTTTATCCCCCAAACATATCAGTTTTAAAACAGCCTGCTGTCGTTTCCCCCTGGATGTACTGAAGTTGGTGGTGAAGGTGTTACGCTGAGCGGATGAGGAGGTGGTAGAGGAGGAGGAAGCGGAGTAGGAGGAGGAGGCAACAGGAGGCAAAGAGAAATGCCCTGCAATCCTCAGTGGCGGAAGGACATGCGCCAAACTGCTATGCGCCTCAGACCCACCCGCCACTACATTTGCCCAGTGTGCAGTTAGCAAGATATAGCGTCCCTGCCCGTGCTTACTGGTCCACGTATCAGTGGTTATGTGGACCTTGCCGCAGATGGCGTTGCGCAGTGCACACTTGATCTTGTCCCCAACTTGTTTGTGCAGGGAAGGGATGGCTCACCTGGAAAAGTAGTGGCGGCCGGGAACCACGTACTGTGGGACAGCCACCGCAATCAGGTTTTTAAAACTGTCCGTGTCCACCAGACGGAATGACAGCATTTCAAAGGCCAGGAATTTTGAAATGCTGGCATTCAGGGCCAGGGATCGCAGGTGGGTAGGGGGGTACTTCCTCTTTCTCTCCAGTGTTTGGGAGATGGACAGCTGTAAGCTTCCATGGGACCATGGTGTGGAAATGCTTGGGGATGGTGGCGGACATGGTGGCATTGCTGTCACATCGTCTGTTTGCTGGGTGGCAGATGACACTGGCACTGTAGAGGTGGAGGAAGAGGCCGAGGCAGCAGCAGAAGAGTAAGCAGGAGGAGGCTGACACCTTTCTTGGCTTATTCCACTGCAGCTCATGCTTTGCATGTAGATGCCTGGTCATGCAGGTTGTGCTCAGGTTTAGAACATTTATGCCTCGCTTCAGGCTCTGACTGCACAGTGTGCAAACCACTCGTGTCTTGTCATCAGCACATTGTCTGAAGAACTGCCACGCCAGGGAACTCCTTTGAGCTGCCTTTGGTGTGCTAGGTCCCTGGGTGCGGTATGTAGTAGCAGGCGTACTGTCCAGGGGACAGTCGCTCCGCTTTTGCAACCTGCTGCCTCTTTTGCAGAGCTGGTGTCTCTGTGCGACCACCACCTCTTCCTCCAAACTGCACACCTCACTCGCATTACCTTGATTCCATGTGGGGTCTTGGACCTCATCATCCTCCACATCATCTTCCACCCACTCTTCACCACTGCCCTCCTTGTCAGTCTGCACACTTTGGAAAGCTGCAGCAGTTGGCACCTGTGTTTCGTCATCATCAGAGACGTGCTGTGGTGGTGCTTCCATGTCCTCATCCTGAACCAGAAGTAGTTGGGCATCGGTGCACTCAATGTCTTCCACTTCTGGAGCAGGGCTATGTGGATGGCCCACGGAAAGCACACAAGCAGAGTCATCAAAAAGCAGAAGAGACTGTTGCATGACTTGGGGCTCAGACTGCTTGGCTGATTTACAAGGGGCTGAGGTGAAAGACAAATGGCCATGGGGTTCAGGTGCCAACTCTTAGCTTTCAGCAAGGGACCGGGTGGGAGACAATGTGAAGGAACTGGAGGCATTCTCAGCCACCCAATCTACTATTGCCTGTACTTGTTTTGGCCTCACCATTCGTTGAGCGGCATTCGGGCCTACCATATAACGTTGAAGGTTCTGTCGGGTACTCGCACCTGAGGAAGGTGTTTCACTTGTGCGTGTAGCTGGCACAGATCGACCATGTCCTCTCCTTGCAACAGGATTTGCAAGAAGGAGGGCCCATAGGGATTTGCCGCAACACAGGATTCCCCAAAAATACACAATGTATACAAAAAAGTATCAAAAAAGATTTGTAATTTATTAGTTCAAAGTTAAAACCGTCACATGACGGGTAATGTGGTTGCCATATACAAACATAGGTATACACATAGAAATTAGCCCAAGTGAATACAAAGGTAACAGTGTGGAAGCAAGCAAACCCTCAATTGGAACAGTAGTCCTGGTGGTGAAGGTGCAGCTTCCTCTCCTACATGTTTCGAAGTTATTTTGAGTTATGTAACAAACTTCTTCCTCAGGGAGAAAGGTCACTGTATAGCCTTGGTTCTAAAAACATAATACGAAAAACTATAAATAGACCACAGTATAATACAAGAATTTCATTTGCTATAACACATAGTGGCTATTCGGAA
>BLSH010174572.1:38231-72379 GCA_018402905.1 Glandirana rugosa | reverse complement strand
GGGGGGGGGGGGGGTCAGTAACCAAGACTGTAATATTAATCTTAATAGCATGTCACAGGAAACACCCTCGTGGCTAACTGAGGACAGAATTAGAAATAGACTTGATAAACTCAACATTAATAAGTCACCAGCACCGGATGGCTTGCACCCGAGCGTCCTTAAAGCGGAGGTCCGCCTGAGAAAAAAAAATAAAAGTCAGCAGCTACACATACTGCTGACTTTTAATAATAGGACACTTACCTGTCCTAGAGTCCAGCGATGTCGGCACCCGCCGCCGATCTTCGGATCGCGGGTCAGGTGCAGCTGCGTCCATTGCGGGTAAGGGAACCTGGACGTGTAGCATTAGAGCTTCACGCCGGGCACCTTACTGCGCATGCGCGAGGCTCCATTGTGCTCTGCTATTGGCCAGGTGGCCAGTAGCAGAACGAGGAGGGAGCCGGGCTGCTGACTTCAGTGACCGCGGCTGCCGGCCCCGAGCTCCCGGATGCGTGGAAAAGGACACCTGTCTAAAGACAGGTGTCCTCTTCCTCCTCCCCCCAAAAGGTGCCAAATGTGACACCTGAGGGGGGGGGGGAATCCAACCAGCGGAAGTTCCACTTTTGGGTGGAACTCCGCTTTAAGGAACTCAGCCAAGTGATGGTCAGACCATTATTCCTAATTTTTATGCACAGTCTACTGACTGAAATGGTACCAGCTGATTGAAGCACCAATTTTTAAAAAAGGGCCAAAATACATCCCTGGGAACTACAGTCCAGTTAGCCTAACATCAATAGTCTGCAAGCTCTTGGAGGGGATGATAAGGGACTATATACAAGATTTTAGTAATACAAACTGTATCATTAGCAGTAATCAACATGGATTCATGAAAAATCTTTCTTGCCAGACCAATCTATTAACCTTCGATGAGGAGGTGAGCTGCCATCTAGATAAAGGAAGGCCGGTAGATGTTGTGTTCCTGGATTTTATTTGATACAGTTCCCCATAAACGTTTACTGTACAAACTAAGGTATGTCAGCATGGATCAAAGGGTGAGTACATGGATTGAAAACCGGCTATGGGGGCGAGTCCAGAGTGTGGTTATAAATGGGAAGTACTCAGAATGGCCTGGTGTGGAAAGTGGGGTCCCCCAAGGTTCTGTCTTGGGACCATTCCTATTTAATTTATTCAGGAGGGATGTGCTGGAACTGGAGAGCGTCCAGAGAAGGGCAACAAAATTAACAAAGGGACTGGAGGATCTCAGCTATGGGGAAAGACTACAAGCATTGAACTTGTTCTCTCTGGAGAAAAGACTCTTAAGAGGGCATATGATTTCAATGTACAAATACCGTACTGGTCACCCCACTATAGGGAAAAAGCTTTTCTGTGAAAGGGAGTTTAAAAAGACACACAGCCATTAAATTTAGAAGGAAAGCGATTTGACCTTAAACTGCGTAGATGGTTCTTTACTGTAAGAGCGGTAAGGATGTGGAATTCTCTTCCACAAGCAGTGGTTTCAGCAGGGAGCATTGATGATTTCAAAAAAATATTAAATGAGCAATTTAATGACCACAATATACAGGGGTATACAATGTACTATTAACATATAAGCACACACACAGGTTTGACTTGTGTCTTTTTCCAACCTTACCAACTATGTACTAAATATTGAACTATGCTGTATACGACTAATATAATACAAGGTAAAATATTCAATATAATATTGATGCTTTCCTCTAATCTTTTGATCCTTGTTAAAGAAATAAAAACAAAGCATATAACGCAAAGAAGAGAAATTGCAATCTACTGCTGGTAAATGTGATAAAAAAGATTACAGTCAGGCTTTAAAACAGGATCTATAACACTTACTGTATTAACGACTTAATCTCTTACCCTGATAAACCTGCAGCTTCACAACACACATAGACCATTTTTCTTCTCTGGCACCTATAATGCTCCAGTTCATGTGCTGACCTGTTTGTTGATTGAAATGAGATATCATCCCGGCATACAAACTAGTTAAATAAATGACTTGATAACACCCGATAGAAAATACATTTCTTTTCGACTCTGGGGAGTATTTTGATGTCTCCTGCAAGCTCTTGGTACTGAAGCTCATCCCCACAAGTCCAGGGCTTCTCAGATGCTCATTATGTGTTAGGAAAACAGAAACAATTGTAGCTAAACTGTGAAGTTTGTTGCTGAAGCAGAACATTGTCTGCAGTGGTGATTTGTTAATAGAAACTGTCAAAAAAAGAAAACAACCGCTGGAGGCAAAGCAGGCAGTTATTACCTTTACAATTTCCACACAGAACAAAAGTTATTTCCAGGAAAATATACCCACGGCACACAATAGTTTGGAAGCATACAAAACCTTCACTAAATATGCTGCCAAGTAGCCAACACCCATATAAAGTTTATAAATTGCTGTGGCATCTGTTATCAACAATGCTGTTAGCCAAAAATTTCTAGAAAGTATGGGTAAATGGAAGATACAGTAAATGCTACTTTTCAGTAAAAATACTTGTCATTACAGTAGACATGATTTGTCAGCGTCATCGCACAGTAATAAATCCCAGCAGCATCAGAAATAAAAGTAATACCCACAGCAACTAGTAACATTTTTTACTATGGTCAAAACCTAATACCATTATTCATTAGATTATCTATACCATGTGTGTATACACTATATTACCAAAAGTATTAGGATGCCTACCTTTACACGCATGTGAACTTGGCATCCCTGTCTTAGTCAGTAGGGTTCAATATTGAGTTGGCCCACCCTTTGCAGCTATAACAGCTTCAACTCTTCTGGGATGGCTGTCTACAAGGCTTAGGAGTGTGTCTATGGGAATAACCATTCTTCCAGAAGTGCATTTGTGAGGTCAGGCATTGTTGTTGGACGAGTATGCTTGTCTTGCAGTCTCAAAGGTATTCTATCGGGTTGAGGTCAGGCCAGTCAAGTACCTACACCCCAAACTCGCTCATCCATATCTTTATGGACCTTGCTTTGCGCACTGGTCCAAATCATTTGGTTGAGGGGGGGTTATGGTATGGGGTTGTTTTTCAGGGGTTGGTCTTGGCCCCTTAATTCCAGTGAAGGGAACTCTTAAGGATATACCAAGATATTTTGGACAGTTAGTTTCATACTGCCATCAATGTGGGAACAGTTTGGTGATGGCCCCTTCCTGTTCCAACATAACCAGTGCACAAAACAAGGTCCATAAAGACACGGATGAGTGAGTTTGGAGTGGAGGAACTTGACTGGCCTGCACAGAGTCCTGATCTCAACTCGATAGAACACCTTTGGGATTAACTAGAGCAGAGACTGTGAGTCAGGCTTTCTCGTCCAAAATCAGTGCCTGACCTCACAAATGCACTTCTGGAAGAATGATCAAACATTCCCATAGACACACTCCTAAACCTTGTGGACAGCCTTCCCAGAAGAGTTGAAGCTGTTATAGCTGCAAAGGGAGGATTAACACAATATTGAACCCCATGGACTAAGACTGGGATGCCATTAAAGTTCATGTGCGTGTAAAGGCAGGTGTCCCAATACTTTTGCTAATATAGTGTATATACAGCATGTATATATATATATATATATATATATATACACATACACACACGCACACATATTAAGGCTCAGGCTCCCCACTACCATGGGCTCGTGGCAAGTACAGTGGGTTTGAAACTTAAATTAGCTGATTAAGCTAATAAGGGGGCTTTTGGACAAGCCTAACCCTTACAGTAAAGGGCTGATATAGGGAAAGCATAGGGAGTGCTTCTGACTGCATAATGAGAGTCTGTAGGCATTGGAAAGTTTGTTAAAGTAGATGTAAACCCTAACTGTGTGTTATATACTGTAGGTAGCAACATGCTTTGCATCTTACATATTTTCTTAAGGCTGCTAGTTTCCTGCAGCCTCTGTATAGCATGTCCCTGTACATGTGCACTACACTGTTAGGCCACATACACACGGACGTTTTTTGACGCCACGTTTTTGGGCATTTTTTACAGCTCTCCATGTTATTCAATGGCCCCCTAAAAACTCAGACGTTTTTGAGTAGTAGAGGGCGTTGGCGTTAGTGAACTGTAACTAGAACGTAGGACCAGTGCGCCAGGGATGTTGGCTGCACCCTATAGTTACAAGAGTGGGCAATGTGCATTAGCACATGACTTAGCTGCATTCAAGCCTGAGCGTATCGTTTCCAGGCAGAAAGTCGTACGATTTTACCGCAATTTTTGCCACATTTTGTGCAGCAATTTGAACGCTATTTTGTACAGGTCAAAAGGTCACCAATGTGAAAAACAGAAAAAAGCCTGTAATCTGCCCGATTTGAGGGGCAAAAAAAGCTCCAGAACTTGTTTGAGCTTCAGGTGTTTGGGTTCAGGGGACTTGGGGTGGAGATGTGAACCATCTCCATAGAGAATAATAGATTTTTTTCCCCACCAGAGTTTTGAAGCTTCAAGCTACAAAATGCTCAGGTGTGAATGGGGCCTTACTGTATAACTTCCTTTGAGAGAGTCTGCAATGGGGTGATTTACAGGCAGGAGATTATGGGAGACAGGAGCATGGCATATTCATTGCATAATTCAAACTGCCCAAACAAGTGGCCTTTATATTAGAATCACTAGCATTTAATTTTTATGAAAGCTAGCAAAAAAAAAGAAGACATTCAAAGTGATACTATCATGTTAAAGCTTATGTGAGATTTTAGTGACTCTGTTTACTTTAACAAATTATGCTTGAGTTCTTTGAATTGCAGCAGGGACCTGCAATCAGGGGAGGCAGGGGAGGCAGGGGAGGCAGAGCCATGCACATACAAAAAAAAATCGAACTTCGAGGGTCATAGCTCGGCGACCTGGGGTTATAGAGACCCCATATTTGGGGGGTAGGTAGCTGAAGTCCTACCCCACCACTGGTCAAAATTTGCGGCTCCTAAGACCTATGGTTCTGAAGATTTGGGGCTCCTTGCACAGCCTGTCAGAGGCTACATACAGAGCAGCCAGTTTAAATACAAGCTGGCACACGCTGTTTACAGCAGACTGAGGGGATGAGCTCACAGTGCCTCTCCTCACTTCTTGTCAGAAGCACTAAGCTCAATGGACAGCTTGGATTCTTGGACCAATGGTAAAATACCATTGGCCCAAGCTGTCCCATAAAAATGCTGCAGTGGAGGCACGCCTCACTGCAGTGTCATAGAAGGGGGCATGTGTCTAAATGACAAATACTCCCTTCCATCCCAGCCGTCTTAACTACAAGGAAAAACATGGGTTTATGTGTATAAGCTTTACCCACAATCCCATGTTTTTCTCACACTGTTAAGAGGGAGAATGAGAATATTCTGCTGATGAAAAGGTACTGTTTTAATCAAGCTAAATCATATATTTATATGCTCTATGCTATAACATAATTTATTATTTATCTATTTACTGTGAAATTACTGTTTTTGAAAATATAGGAAATTACCTTAAAAACAATATATAATAATTATTTGTATATTACTTACTTATGGTCATTAATCCCTTGCCACCCAGGCCAATTCTGACACTTCTCTCGTACATGTAAAAATCATAATTTTGTTGCTAGAACATTACTCAGAACCCCCAAACATTATATATATATTTTTAGCAGAAACCCTGGAGAATAAAATGGTGCTCATTGCAACTTTTTATGTCACACGGTATTTGTGCAGCAATTTTCAAACGTGTTTTTTTTTGTAAAGAAACTGTCATGAATAAAAATAACACTAAAGTTAGCCCAATTTTTTGCATAATGTATAAGATGATGTTACGCCGAGCAAATAGATACCTAACATGTCATGCTTTAAAATTGTGCACACTTGTGGAATGGCGCCAAACTTCAGTACTCAAAAATCTCCATATGCAACACTTTTAAAAAATTCTACAGGTTACATGTTAAGAGTTACAGAGGAGGTCTAGTGCTAGAATTATTGCTCTCACTCTAATGATTGCGGTGTATGTAACCTGTGTGTATCTGGCTCTGAGCCAGTGCCTCACCAGCCACTAAGCTCACCGCAAGTCCCTGAATTGCAGTGCTGGGGTACATTCTCTTATGTGCTTTAAATGTGTGACGTTGGATGATTTGCCCATAGTGGACTTCAATAGGATTTGCTGCTAAGCTTGGGTTTTGCAAATTTAAGTCTAGGTTCACATCTGTGCAGGTGTATTTTTCACAGACACAGCATCCTTTACATTTGAATGGGATGCTACACCTGCCCTTTTTTAAAAACACACTTGCATGGAATTACATGGTGCTGTAACACCGTGTGAATTTGCGCACCTAAAAAAGTGCCACAATCTCCTATGAGTGGGGGTGTCATTCAAACGCATATTAATAGCACCCCGTGCATGGCAGTGGGTCAGGAATGTGTGTGATTTCATATATATATATATATATATATATATACAGTACATGTATATAGCTGGTGATATTACTTTGTGTATGAACTGACAAATATTTGGCTGGGATTATTTTGGCTAATTATTCCCTGGGATGTTGGTATGATGACCACATCTTCCCATATATTCATCAATATGACTACATATACAGCAGCTGGAAAAGTATAGACACCACATTGCTGAATCATAAAAAGGTAATTGTTTTATATATGTTCTAGCTTGGGTGCTCTCATGGATTAAAAAAGGACCATATTTGACGAGGTTGCCTTGATGTGGATGGGGACTTCACCAGGGGCATTTTCTGAATGCAGTGGGCCTGTGAGCAAGGTCATAAGTTAAGCCCTTTCCTCTAGAAAAAGAAAATGTGAAGTTTATTGCATGCTGCTAAAAAAAAGTGGGCATGATTTGCATTGTGCTGCATTAACTCCCAGCTGTATAAACTCCCAGCGTCTGTCACTTGCCAATATTGGTGTCAGTGACCGCAATAATGGCCCCTTGCCTGTGTTATTTGCTGTAATAATAATCCTCCAGCATTGTTGTTAGTGATGGCAAAAATAACTCCCAGAATTGTTGATCAGTGTTATGCAATACAAATCCCCCTTCACCCTTCACTGGTAGTAAGTGGCAATGCTGTTAATGCCCCTGAACCCCCTGATGTAGTGTAGCCAAGGTGCCTCAGGATCTGTTAGTCATGTATGCAGACTTATTCATTAAAGCAGAACTAAAATACGCAATAATTACTTCTTCAACAGTGTGAGGTCCCTCACCCACGTCGTCATCTTCTACTGAGCTTTTACAGGGGCCAGGCTGCAGCCACTTTTATTGGCCAGCACAGGATGAAATAACTCCTGCGCATGCACAGGAGTTCAGTCATCGTTGCTCACAGGATCTGTAAACTGAGGTGCGCATATCTGTGCATTCTAAAGAAAACTTGGAGCAGGCAGGTAGGTTTGTTTTATTGCTGAAGAGACAGTACAAGTCTCTTCTGCAATAAAGAGCCTGCCGGCTTGCAGTTTCTTAATTGTAGGCTTTAATTCTGCTTTAAGGCTAATGGAAATGTGTGAAGCAACCAACAAAAAACTAAACGTTAGAAACAGCTGATAGATTTTCTGTGCTGACTAATTAGATTGAGTGTTTATTATTGCACATTTACTGCAAACATCCTGGCCAACACACATCCTTTGTCTGCTAGCCTTAAACATATTGAGAGATAGGGGTTTATTTACTAAAACTGGAAAGCTGCAAAATCTGGTGCAACTCTGCATAGCAACCAATCATTGTCCAGGTTTTATTGACAAAGCTTAATTGAACAAGCTGACTTTAGAAGCTGATTGGCTGCCATGCACAGCTGCACCAGATTCTGAGTGCTCCAGTTTTACTAAATCTACCCAATAGTGTCTGCTTCTGAATTTGCTGCAGATTAATGCCGAGGTCTTCAATTGCCTTGAACAACTCTGCCTTTCTTTTGTATTGTTGTACCTTTAAAGGAAACCCATGGTAAAGGTACTCTGCAGACCGTCATTAGACATGTGCAGAACGGGAAAATTTGTTTCATATTTATTCATTTTGTTACTGATTTTGTTTTGGAATTTGTTTAGTGTGGTTTCAGAATTTGTTAAATTTCACTTTGTTTCCATTAAATTTAATTTATTCATTTTCTATCAAATTCCAAATTTTTAGAATTATTCAAATTCAGCTGATGAGTCATTAGCTGTGAGCGGCTTCCACACTGACAGCTGAAATGTAAACAAAACAATGCTGGCAATAGAAAATTCTGAAAAAAAACAGCATAGGGTCCCCCCAATCCATACCCTTCAGGTCTGGTATGGATTCTAAGGGGAACCCCACGCCAATCCCCCAGATCCCACCCCCCCCCCCATGAGAACGAGTATGGACCTATCCATTCTCCAAAAATGTGTAAAAAGTAAATAAAGACAATAAACATGTTTTTGACAATTCCTTTATTAAAAAATAAAAAACAATGCCCCCCCAATGTCGATCCATCTCACGCCACCCACCGCACCTCTGAATCTGGAAAGAAAAACTCCGGCCCCATCAAATGCTTCCCACAGACAGCCTGCTCCTCCATTGAACATTTCTTAAATAGCTAAGGGGCGGAGTCACCCGATGACATCAGTAGGTGACCCCGGCCATCAGTGAAATCACCGACCGGGGCATGCTGGGTTGATGATGTCACAAGGGGGCTGGGTTACCAAGGGGTCCCGCCCCTTATCTATATAAGATAGGTCAGGCGGAAGAGCAGGCAGTCCACAGAGAGCATTCAAAGAGGCTGGAGGTTTTTTTCCTTTTTTCGGGTTCGGAAGTGCAGCGGGTGGCATGAGATGGATCTACATTGGGGGGACTTTATTTTTTAATAAAGGAATTGTCAAAACCTTGTTTACTGTCTTTTTTAACTTTGTACACATTTTTGGTAAATGGGTAGGGGTACTATGTACCCCATACTCATTCACATGGGGGGGAGGGCAGGATCTGGGGGCCCCCTTGTGCTTCTAAATTCTGATAAGCCCCTTGCCCGTAGACCCCCACAACCACAGCCCAGGATTGTTGGGAAAAGGCCCTTGTCCCCATCAACATCAAAGCTGTTGAGGACATGTGGCCTGGTATGGTTCAGGGTGGGGGGCACCCGCTCACCCCCCCCTTCCTTAACTGCCGGGCTGCATGCTTAGGTAAAGTGGATTTTGGGGGGGCCCGCTGCTTTTTTTTTTAGATTGTGGCGTGGTCCTTAAAATTCATATCAGACCCAAAGGGCCTGGTATGTACTGGGAAACCCCATGTCGTTTTTTTCCATTTTGTTTTGTATTGCCGTGGGGTTCCCCTTAAAAGCCCTTAAAATCCATACCAGACCCTAAGGGCCTAGTATGGCTTGAGGGGGGACACCCCACGCTTTTTTTTCATTTTCTATTTCCGGAATTGTTTTGTTTACATTTCAGCTGTCAGTGGGCAAGCCCGCTGACAGCTGATGACTCATCGGTTGCTAAGGATGCAGCGGCCGGCTTCCTGACCTGCTGCTTAACAACCAGCGATTCTTCACACAGAATTTGAATCGGCCGATCCGAATTTTAATCTTCCTGAAAATTTTTAATTTGTTAGAAAACAAATAAAACTAATTTTAACAAATTTCAACACAATTCATTACTATTCATTACTATTTCATTTGGAGATGCAGATACATCCAAATCTCTGTATAACCAAACATGTGTCCGAATTTTTATTCAGACCGAAACAAATTACACATGTCTAGCCATCATAGCTTACACCCTGTTGCAAATTATTATGCAAATTCTATTTCAGTGTCACAAAGATTAAATATTTTGTTTTTCAGTTTAAGTCCCCTTTCACACGAGTGAAGCCCATTTTGACGGGCTCCGCTGCTCAGCGGGGATCCATCTGTTTATCCCCACTGAGCCGGTGGATGACAGGACAGTTTCTGCACTCCGTGCAACCCTGGATGGTCCAGATGGATGGAGTAGTGGATGGTTGGTGGACGTTTCACCAAGGCTGCAAAGTCAGCAAGGCGGTGGTTGGGCCATGTTTTGGGCCGGAATCATGGAAAGAGAGCTGGTCGGTCCTTTTAGGGTCCCCGAAGGTGTAAAGATGACCTCTGCGAAGTATGTGGAGTTCCTGACTGACCACTTCCTTCCCTGGTACAGAAGGAAGAACTATGCTTTCTGTAATAACATCATCTTCATGCATGACAATGCACCATCTCATGCTGCAAAGAATACCTCTGCATCAATGCCTGCTATGGAGATAAAAGGAGAGAAAGTCATGGTGTGGCCTCCATCATCCCCTGACCTCAATCCTATTGAGAACTTTTGGTGCATCCTCAAGCAAAAGATTTATGAGGGTGGGAGGCAGTTTACATCCAAACAGCAGCTCTGGGAGGCTATTCTGACATCTTGCAAACAAATTCAAGCAGAAACTGTCCAAAAACTCACAAGTTCAATGGATGCAAGACTTGTGAAGCTGCTATCAAATAAGGGGCCCTATGTTAAAATGTAACGTGACCTGTTAAAATGTTTAATAAGTTAAAATGTTGTTCAAAGTTTGATTGAAATAGCTTTTGATTTCAGTAAAAATGCTGCAAACACAACAAATGACAATTTTCAGTTCTTTACAACCTATAAAGTGTTTTGAAACTTACTGTGCGTAATAATTTGGAACAGTGCATTGTAAGTTTTTTATTTTGAAAAAAAATACTGTGATCGTTAGGAGGTTTGTTCGAATAAAATTTGAATTGTACTCTTAATAGTTGATAACATGAGAATTATGATTACTGTTTACATCAATTATTTAGGTAAATGAGAAAAATATCATTGGCATAATAATTTGGAACAGGGTGTATATCTTTTTTTGAAAAAGCTACTTTCCTGTCATATTTATCTGATGGCTTTGAATGTTCGCTTAGCTTAGAGAATAGGGTAAATATGCAAACAAATTAGAAAAAAAAGAAATAGTCAGAGGAATTCAATAAAGCAGTAACAATATTTTCTGGTGGAAGTTCCCTTTAGAACTACCTGGACCTGATTCAGACAAACAGTTGTGCCAGTTTTGGTGACATTATCAACTTCCCTGCATTTAAATCAAAAATGTTTTTTATAATATTAATGTGAAAAAATGTTCTGACTTTAGAACCACTTTAAATAATCGTTACCAGTTTACAGATTAAGAAACTGGCATTAATTAAGACCAGCTCTGAGCTGGCATACAGAGTGGGGCATGTCTGAGCTGAGACAGCTTCCCACACAGGGTTCTATCCCTGGGTCTATTCAGCTAGTGTCCGGTAGATTGTTGGGATGAAAGATAAATGTAAACAAAGGGACCAGGGATACAGGTGATGTCCTTACTCAAATATGGAAATGCCCATATTTGGGAAATTACTAGCTTCCCGTCAGACCCACCTTACTTTTGATTGAAACCACATGGCAGTGGATCGGTTTGAAAGCCACTATTTGACCGAATGTCAACTATGGATTCACCACTGACATTCACTGTCAATCAACAGGGGACCTGATGGGAAACTAGTCTCCATTCCCCATCAGGCTCTGCCCACCCCTATTACAACACCTTGCCATGCACTTTTGAGTGTAATGGGAGTAGTGACTGGGGAGGGAGGGAGTGCACCAGAAACCAGTGTCCAGTATGGCCATTTTAATTCCGAGCACTGACAGATTCATGTACCAGTCTCTGACAGGTACATGAATCGGGTTCAAGCACTGACACCTTGGGTATTGCGGCCCATTCTAAAGGCTGTTTTCAAGACCCTTTATTAATTTCCTTTATGAATTTATGAATTTTATTTGCAGAAAATTAGATGCTTGAAGTGAACACCTTATTTACTAAACTAAGTGAACATTCCTTTTGCAAATTCATCATGCTCTACTCCTTTGGTAAATCAACCTCACTAGCTAAAAGGTACTGAACCCCACTGACTCAAAAAAGTATGCAAATTAGAAGGTATAACTTCACTCTGATGCATGTTCATGTCAGCATGCCAATGTATTTAAACTATAGAGAGCCAGAAAATTAACATTTTCTGACTGAGTTCAGCAAAGGCTGCCTCTATTTTTTTCCTACAGGTTCCCTTAGCACCAGACGGGGCTTTGTCCAGGTCAGCATGCAGCATTACATATACTTTCAAACAGGGATTTTTCCCAGAGAATAGGTGCAGGAGCTTCCCCTTTCCAAGTCACCCCTTAACTCCGCCCATTCACTTTGTTCTTTGGTTCCACCCCCTACCCACTGCCCAAAACTCCCCTTTTAGAGAACACAGTAATATTTGTGGTACTAACTAATTTACTGTATATAGAACGTATTAATGATAACAAGAAAAGCAGTAAAATAGATCCCCTGCAACCAGCAACAATAGATCCCTTCAGCAACAATAGATCACCCACAACAAAATACCCCCTCCCCAGCAACAATAGACCCCCTGCAGCAACATCATATCTCCTCACAGCCAGCATCAATAGACCCCCAGCAACAATGGACCACCTACAAGAAAATACCATCCCCCTTCCTCAGCAACAATAGACTCCCGGCAGCAACAACAGATCTTCCAGCAGCCAGCAACAGTAGACCCCTCTCTCAACAATAGACCCCTCCCAGCAACATAAGACCCACCTCCAGCAACAATAGATCCCCTGCCAGCAACAACAGACCTCCCCAGCAAAATAGATCCCCTCCAGTGGCAATAGAACCCCCAGCAGGCAGCATCAACAGACACTGCAGCACACCCCAGCACCCCTTGTCATTACATGCATTCAGTCCTGGAGGTGCTGGAACTGCATTCCCCCGTGTTCCCGCTGAAAAAAAGCCCTGTCAAATATGTGCAGAAAAGACCTTTGTTTTTAATCCAACTCAATATCAGAAAACATTTTATTTCTGCGTGCTCTATAGCTGGAATGAGTGCTGGAGAAGTTTTTGCATTGTTCATTTACTAAGACTTTTCCTTAATGTGCATGTCCTACTAAAATAACTGATATACTGATTTCAGAACTGTAACGCTACTCACATTGCAGCTTTAAAGGATTCAGCTTTACTTTCCTGAATTTAAACTTTGCTGCATCTGCAGAAGTCGATAGGGAGATGACTGTTAGCCGGAGCAGCTGATCTACACTTAGATGGTGGTACCCATTAAAATGGTTGGTTTTAATACAAAATTTTTGGGTTGTCATCTGAACAGGCGGTAAGACGAAGGGGAAATCTTGCAATGAGGAAACATGTTCTAGTAACAACCGTGTGAAAGTTTTTTTATCTTTGCATTAGAATGAAATTTCCCAGGGCCAAAAAGCAAAGGTAAATCTCCCCGATGGGACACAGACAGGGTAAAAAAAATCCTGACAGATTATAACTATTTCCCACAAAAAATTATGGCATTACATACACTTTAAGATTATTTGTCCCAAATTACAAATTACATCTCAGATGAATGCAACAGAAGCATCTTGACATTTTCTAACTCACGCAACATAAGTTCAGGAAAGTAAAGTTAAACCCTATAAAGCTCCATTGCGAGTAGCGTAAGAGTCCTGAAATCAGTATGCAGGAGTCAGAGAGTAGCTACTTCCAGCAGAGGTTCTACAAGGTATTCCCGCTGATTATACTGTAAGTTTGTAGACTCTCGGCTTTAGGTTACGTGGCCTTTCCTTCGAGACGTACATTTTCTGAAAATAGAAGAAAACTCAAGAAATAACACCTTTATTGTTTTTTCTCAGCGGTTGAACACTGCTGACTGTATAAGCAATGTTTAGCTCGGTGATAAATTATTCTTATTCTAGGAGTATTTGTAGAGATATTTTCTTCATTTTATATTCAATTGGTGACAGAACAGCAAATATGCAAAACAGTTTTTAGATCAGCTATATGAACAAGCTTGATGGATGTATACCTTCGTGCTGCAAATGTAAGTACACCAAAAAGATAAAGATACAGTGTATTATTTTTTTTACGCTCACTCATATGTTTATTATTTTGTTTCTATTAGCACTGCAATGTTCAATTCCCAAAGTTCAATGGTCAAGGCAGTCGAATCCTTCTTGTGTCCTGTCTGGTTAAATGGAACTTATCTTTACAGTTTTTTTTAAAGCCCAAATTCAATTTCAGAAAGTTGTCTACCTTTAACACACACATTGAGGTTGATTTACTAAAGGTATAGCGACTGTTCACTGTCCAAAGTGACTGTTAACTAAGCTTAGTTAATAAAGTGAAGCTTTCCACACAGATTTCAAATCAACTTGAATATCCAGCCCTGTGAAAAGTAATTTAATAAAAACAGGATTCTTACTTGCACATGATTGAACGATTTAAATGAACACCTGTAGTGCTACCCCCTTAAGGGCCGCTGGATTTTGGTACCCCTTTGCAAGAACAGCCAGTCAACAGGAATTCATTCGGTAGTAAAAAACAGTCCGGGGTGCTTTGTTTTGTTTTTAGTTTATCAGGGAATATACTTAAATAGGGATGGGAAGATATGGGATGCCAGGAACTGTAGTTGAATGTAACTTGAGAACTTAAACTGTCTCTGCTATCAAACATCACATGGTTGTCTTCCCGTAGGATAAATGAATCAGCTCCATTGTGTAAAGAAAAGATTTCAAACCCTGAATGCTGGTGCTTTTCCTCTGTAGAAAAATGCCAAGGCTTCTCTTTAGAATCCCCAAGCAAAGGGTGTAGGGTAGCTGTGCTGGCTTTAAATGGCTCTAAGCTGTACCTCTGTAGATAGCTAGCTGGGTGTTGCACCTGGCTGCTTCTCCTCTATAGGCACTGGGGTGCAGTGGTTGAAGATACTCACTCAGTCTCCTTGAAAAATGCTGTAGCTCATGTGGTGACTGCTAAATAGGCCTCCTGCTGGACAGGTCCCAGTGGCTTCCAGGGTGGCTCAGCTAAGCCTAGCTGAGGCTGAAGGGATGTGAGGCTTTCTCTGCTACTCTCTCTCTCCATCTGTTTTCCTCTGGCTCCTTCCTTCTGCCCCGGGCTAGCATAGGGCTCCCTTCCAGGTGACAGGACCCTGGACTCTGTTCTCACATGGCCAGGCTCCAGAATACTTATGAGCTGTCTCTCCATCTTTTGGGCCATCCTCACCCAGGGATTGGAGGAGACTCCATAAATATCCAGGCCTCATCTCTGCCCTTCCACCCTCTAAGCTCTAGAACTCTTCAGCAGTTTCAGAAGCCAGGGGGAGGCGACAGAGACTCAGCCCTTGGAGCTATAAACAAATTAACCCTGGCTCCTCTAGCTACAAAGGAGCCCAACTAAATTTATCTACTGTACACAGGGGGCATTACACGCCATTTTCAAACATTTTTTTAAAATAGTGAACATTCACTTTGCTAAGCTTTTTTACACATTTAGAAAATCAATTCCAATGCATAATTTAAATGTTAATGATTGTTTTTTTTGTTTTTTTTTAAACATGAAGTTTATTAAAGATATTGCAGGATTCACATAGGTGAAAGTTATAAATGTAAAAAAAACTTATTTTCTAAAGATATATAGGGGTAGATTTACTAAAGCTTGAAAGTGCCAAATTTAGTGCAGCTCCACGCAGAAACCAATCAGCTTCAATGTTTTATTGTCAAAGCTTGATTGAACAAGCTGAAGTTAGAAGCTGATTGGCTAGCATGCACAGCTGCACCAGTGTTTGCACTCTCCAGCTTTAGTAAATCAACCCCGCAGTGTTAACAGCCATATAGTAAACATTGTAGGTATTAATCAAAGAGATTGCATAACATTCTATAAGTGCACAGAAGATCAGATAACTACGCACCAGTTATTTTGCGGTTAGTATCAATACTACAGGCTAAAGAAAAGCTGAGTATACACAGACCACCTAATATTGCTCCTCTTATTGGCACCACTGGGGAGTAGATACTTTTGCTATTTAAGAGGAGAGCTTCTAGAATTATTGATCCAAAGCTCCCAGATTTTGCAAAATATGGGTATGTTGAGGCGCGCCTTGGCAAACATATATTCCAATTGGAAGTCTTGATTCAGGATTGCTATGAGTTGAGGTATATTCGGAGGTGTGGTAGATTTCCATTTCCGAGCAATGGAAAGCCTTGCTGTTATAAAGATGTGAGTAAGAAGTGGTTGAAATGTATAAGGCCAATCTTCTATTCCAATGCCCAGCAATGCCAACTGTGGTGTGGCAGAACAATACACTTTCATTATAGACCTAATCATTCCAAACACATCTTTCCAGAATGTAGAGATTAGTGGACAATACCACCATATGTGTGGAGAGGTTCCTAGGTGTGTCCACAGGTCCTCCAGCAAATGGGGGGGGGTGGGATGGGAAGATTTTGGAAAGTTTTTCAGGATTGTAGTACCAAAAGTGTAGTCGTTTTTGGGCTGATTCCCAGTGAGTGAGGCATTTGGAGAACCGTATGGTGGTGTGTGATGCTCAATACCAAATCTTGGGGGAGGCTGAAAAGTTAAGGGTGTGTTCCCATTCATTACAGGGAGCTTCTGTTCCAAAGAGGGAGAGATTAAGATTTTATAAAGATGTGAGGTCCCCTTTTTGGAGGAGTTGGATTGGTCATAGAATTTCAGAATTTCTAGAACTTGGTTGGTTTCAGACCACTGTAAGCCTTTGAGCACATGCCATATTTGAAGATATTTGTAGAAGTCTTGAGGACGAATATGATGCTTGGATTGTAGCTCCTGAAATTAGTGTAGAGTTTCATTATTGTAGAGGTCCCCTATGTGACGAATTCCAGCTCCATGTGGAGAGAGAGACCTGAGCAAATCAGTTCAAGGGCTGAGATAGAGATTAGCTTTAAGGATTGATGTGGTAGACCTTTGTTTTGTTGTAGTATAGCTACCCATGCTTTAGTAGTGGCATTGACTGTGCTGTGGAAAGATCGGTGTGGGTTATCCATTGTGTTACATACATTCCTTACTTCAAATCTTTTATTTTGCTTGTGTCCTTCTGGTCCTATAAATGCAATTTAACACTTTACTATTTATGTAGCTTAGGTGAGAAATAACTTCATGTTAAAGCTGTACTTCGGGCATTCAGCTAAGCTATATGTAAACTTCTCTTACTTGCTTTCTTTTGGTCTGTTTAATATATATTAGAAAGTGTTCTGTTATATCTGTTCAGTAAGTGAAAAAACACTGATTGATTCTGCCATACATCTTATGAGCTAATAACTTCCAGTGCTCTCTGTCTCTGCTGCACTCTTATCTGATATTGTTCCCAGTTATCTCTGTGGACTACACACATCCCCTGTATGTTATGAAGATGAGAAGAGTGAAAATTATTTTGTCATGTGCTAGAGCGACCACACTGATTTTCCAAAGATAAAGTACAGAAAGTAAGCCTTGTCTTTTAAGGACATATTTACTAAAAATGGAGAGTGCAAAATCTGGTGCAGCCCCGCATAGAAACCTATCAGCTCCCAGGTTGTCTAAGCTTAATTGAACAAGCTGAAGTTAGAAACTGATTGATTACCATGCACAGCTGCAGCAGACTCTGGGTGCACCAGTTTTAGTAAATCTCCCCCTAAGTGTCACTGGTAGGATCAGTGGAATAGATGATTGGTCTCAGAAAGCCAATCCTCTTCCCCTGGTTATGTGGATGTTCTCTTGCTGGTGCTGTTACTGCATTATACCTGATGTTGCCAATGGTCCACTCGCATTCTAAGGCTGAAGGGGAGCAAAGGAGATTGGGGGGTGCAGCAGTAGGGAGGAATAAGATCAATATTCCTCTACATTACACCCTCTAGGCTAAATGAGCAGTAATCCATGAATATACAGTTAACATTCATATATAGGATGTTTTTAACTGCCAAAGGGTTTGTGATTTTGTCCAGCTTTAGTGGTCAAAAGTTGTGATGTAAGGGCTAATGGTAAGAACAACAGCACATAGTGGAGGGGGGGGGGGGCATGAAATCAGCAGCCTGAAGGTGTTGGATTCAAGATTCTCCCAGCAGAAGCTACTCTGTAGAAGGAGCAGTAATATTAAATATCTTTTTCACATGGGGCATTTATTTTAAGGCAAATATAAGGCAGGTAAGCTGGACTTTACATATGCCATTGGAAGGGGATGTATAAAGAAATATATAAATATATATACAAATATTTTGAATACAATTAAAATTCAGCAATTTTTACTAGAAAAGGTCATAAAAAATAACCAACCAGTTTGTACAAAAGTACAGTTAAAAACACAGTCAAACAGGATAACATAGAATGATTACAATAAGGTGAATACTGTGTTTTGTGGGGCCTCCCGTTTCATCAGAATGATCTAGACCTTTAGAAATATGCAGTTATCGTTAATAATAGACTTGTACAGAAAAAAAGGCAAAAGATATATTTTTCCAAATGTCCACTTTAACATTTTTTTTAAATATTCCTGCTGAACTAGTCACTATCCTATTTTGCTAGCGCTTGAATATCACATATTTCAGCAAGAAAAAAAGCATCTATTTTTTTTTTACTCTAACTGAATGACATTAATTTTCTCAGTACACTGTGTATTCTAAAAATTACTGTGTTTTTTTCCCATAAAAACTTTTTCATATCCTTTTTTCCATCTCAGTGATGTTAATCTCCTGCATATATTTTTATCAATTTTTTGTCTTCATGCACTTACTCCGGCGTCAGCTGCACATCATTGCACTGAAACAGTTACCTGATGGTGACAACACAGGACCATGCTTGTGCTACTTGCTATGTGTGGAAGACAGGGACTGAACATTGTCACCCTATCACAGGAAGTGCCTGAAAAAAGGCCTTCATGGTCAAATCACCATGTATTATTTAAAGGGAAACTCCACTTTCATGGGGAAAAAAATATTATTTTTCTTTATTTACTATAGTGCATATAATTGTGATACCAGTCATATTGTAAATGAATGTTATTAAAAATTACCTTTCCTTTTCAATCTGCAGCCGATGTAAATTTCTGAGAAGGCATTGCAATATGGCTACCTGGAGCTGCTCTGTACACAGAATGTGTACTGACCACTCCCCAGAAACATAATTTCCTGCTTGTGTGATTGGCTGACCAATTTTCCCAGAAGTCTGCCTAAGATACAAGTCAGAATTCAGGCATCCCCTGCAACAAAAATGTAATTTTTGGTGAGATACATTCAGTAGGAACACACCTAAAGGGATGCAGCCCAGTAGATTTTCTCATTGGTGTTTTCCAGGTGCACACCTGACAGTTAACGATGAAACCCCTCCCATTAGACCCACTCAGAACAGAGACAAACACACAGGGATTTTTTCAGAATAGCAAAAGGTAGGAATCTGCAACAAAGTTTGTTATAATCCTTGTAATGTACATAGATCACCCAGAGGGGAATGTTTTTTTCTCAACAAAAGTGGAGTTAGGCTTTAAAAGAGAAATATGGGAATAGTAAAATAGTAAACAATCATACTTACCTAGATGAGTGCAGCACGGATCCCAGCTGCAGCTGTCTCCCGCTGCCTCCAATAACCATGAATTGAGCAATCAAACACCACTGATCGCTCAGCTCTCTGTCTGCACCCTGCAGGAGGTTGGTGTCTGTCAATCACTGGCTCTCTGCTCTGCCCCTCCAGCGCTTACTGGAGCGATGGGCTGTGCAGGGGGCAGGAGCAGCTGGCTCAGGCTCTCAGTGGCTGTCTGGCGGCATATGGTCGGGAATCTTTACAGAGCCTATACCGGCTCTGTGACGTCAGCTGAAAACGGGTCACAGAAGTGTAGATCTAACTGAGCTCCTCTGATCCATAGGAGAAGTACAGCCAAAAAAGCTTTAGCTGTACTTCTCCTGTAATGAATGTTGCAGGTTTAAAACAAATAAAACAAGTCTGGAAATGACAATAACATGTTACCATTTATGTGAGATTTTGCTGTATGGGTTTACATCTATTTTAAATACTAACTTTCACACTCAAACAAATTCATGAATCAGAGAGCCAACGGGCTTCATACATATACGCACACTAATGTGCAACTAAATTTTGCATATCCATTTTGCGTGCACAATTAAACTCCCTTATGATATTGTTAACCACTTCAGATCCGCGCTATTGCCGAAGTACGGCTCCAGCGCGGATCTGAAATGCCCGGAGGACGTCCTCCACTGCGCACGCTCTTGGCGCGCCCCCTGGTGGCAGCGGCGACACGCGCGCGCCGCACGCTGCGCGAGCGTGCCCGTGGGTCGGGCGAACTCGATGTCCGCCCGAGACCCGCCGATCTCTTTTAGGAGCCTCAGAACGGGGAACCGCCGTTGTAAACACGGCGGTTCCCCGTTCTGTGACAGGGGACATGCCAGATCTACTGATCCCTGTCACTGGGATCAGTTAGATCTGTTATGTCCCAACCAGCCCCGCCCCCCCCCACAGTTAGAACACACCCAGGGAACATTTGTTAACCCCTTCACTGCCCCCTGCAGGTTAACCCCTTCACTGCCAATGACATTTACACAGTAATCAGTGGACATTTAAATTTCTGATCGCTGAATAAATGTCATTGGTCCCAAAAATGTGTAAAAAATGTCTGACATTTCCGTCCCAATATCGCAGTCCCGATAAAAATCGCAGATCGCCGCCATTACTAGTAAAAAAAAAAATAACAATAAAAACGCCATAAATCAATTCCCAGTTTGTAGACGCGATAACTTTTGCGCAAACCAATCAATATACGCCAATTGCGATTTTTTTTTTTTACCAAAAATATGTAGAAGAATATATATCGGCCAAAACTGATGAATATTTTTTTTAATGGATTTGTACTTTAGCAAAAAGTAAAAAATATTGTTCTTTTTTGCAAAATTTTCGCTCATTTTTTGTTTATAGCGGCGATCAGAAATGATGCAGAGGGGATCAAATACCACCAAAAGAAAGCTCTATTTGTGGGGAAAAAAGGACGCAAATTTTATTTGGGTAAACGTCGCACGACCGCGCAATTGTCATTCAAAATGCGACAGCGCTGAAAGCCAAAAATTGGTCTGGGCAGGAGGGGGGGTTTAAGTGCCCGGTAAGGAAGGGGTTAAAGTGCCACAAATTTACAGATTCAGTTGACAAAAGTTAGCAAGCAAAACAGGCCAGAATAGGATGTCAAGCTCATAGTAAATGAAGCTGAATATTTCTGGGAATTTGCATATTCTGCAGTTGTTAGCTGAATGCACTTTTGTTCCTGGACTGTTTGCTTCTAATACACCTTATTTCAAGATCTATAGGATTCTAAAGAAACAACTCTTATTTTCATACTTGATTTCTGAAAGCCCCTCTTTTCTATGCAGGATAGAACAATGACTTTGGGAGACTATATTGTCAGAAATAAAGTCAAGCGTTTACTACAAAAGTGTAGTATACATTACATTGGGGATCAGAGAACATGACATTTCTAAACAAGAGAGAATAGGAAAGTTTTGCAAAGGAGCTGGATAAATAGACCTGCATCAAATGCAAGTGCTAAGGTGGAACAGACATATCTTAATTGATTGTTTTCACACTGTGCCATGGGAAATAAATAGTAACATGTTTCAGCTAGAAAGAATAAAAAAACACTGTAGCCAAGTAAGTTCCTTCGAGGCCAATGTGTTGAACTGCAAAAACAATTTTCTTTCTCCCTCTTCGAAGAAGACACTTGAGGCCACAGACGCCATGCCAAATAAAAAGTTATTTGCATGCATTCCAAGGAGTCTGATAACTTGGCTTCACTTCCCAAATACCTCAACAGACCCTCTCCAGTAACCTGCAATTTCAAGATGTCCTTTGGAGAGCGCAGTGATGGAAGCGGCTGGTGACAAGCTGTTTCTCTGCTTTCTTGCTTTATAAATGTGTATTTTTGTATTCATAGAATGTACTTCTGGTTCCCACTGTAACAGAGGTCATAAATTCATTGAGAGTTTAGTTCATAGGCTGTCCGTTGAAATCACATTAATATGTGGGTGTATGGATGGTGGGCGATAAGTCTTTGAGTTCTACTAATGAAAAATGTACTTTCTCCACTTCATAAACAATTGTAGTACATTTAATAGCTTTCGAAGAACATATTTAATTAAGATAACAGGATGATTATGCATACTCCCAGATCAATTCAGATTATTTTTCAAGATATGTCTTGCCCTAGTTTCATCATGCATCCATCAGCTGCTAAAACATGAGTCAGGGCTCTATATATCAAATGGGAACATGAAGGTATTTATATATCACTGTTTGCTGCAGAAAACATTTTTCGAAGCTCACATTTATGTATCATGACCTTGTAACTTCAAAAATGATGAGCCTGACCTCTTAGACAAGTTGTGCCTTAGTAAACTAAAACTTCCACTTGTTTAGAATGTATATTCTATCTACTGCCAATATAGTCCTTTTGCCAGTTATTCTTTTCCATTTACCCTTTCCTCCTATAAATCAGCTTAATATTTTTATAAATCAGAGATTAATTGCAATGAGTGCAAAAAAAAGCATAGCAGTAAAAACTGCTGCTATCTTACATCTATCAAACAGTTTTTAGGAAAAATAGTTCATTTTAGGTACTTCTTTTTAGTTGTGTAAGGGCTCTTTCACTCTTATGTTAGCTCTCCGAAGAGAGAATCATTGTGGATTTCTGAGGGCATTTGACAGGTGAAGATTGAGGATGAGCCACTATGTCACCTCGTCGCCACCTTTGTAAACCTCTACAACAGTGGTTCTCAACTCCGGCCCTCGGGACCCCCCAACAGGCCATGTTTGCAGGATAACTGAAAGACATCCCAGGTGATATCATTTGCTGCTCAGTGATTGCAGTGTTCTAGTCTGCATCTCCCCAAGGCAATACTTAAAATCTGGCCTGTTGGTGGGTCCCAAGGACCGGAGTTGAGAACCACTGCTCTACAAGCCAGCACCACCCCTCTGTAACCACATGTATTGCACACTGCTCCACAGTGGTTTCAGTGTGGCTCCATTCATTTGAATGTGTCAAGTTCAGCAAATGGTAGTGTTTGCCGAACACAAGGAGGGGATCATTCTTGCCATGACGTGATGTGAAGCATCATGCCCACGGCATATGTATACCCCCTTACGGCTGCCTTTGCAGTTTGGGAGTCTGTTGGGGGATGGTAAAAACATGGCTCAATTGCCTGTTTTTATTGTTCTGACCACAAATGTAAGCTAGGCCTTACAACAGGTCCTTTTTTTAATACTACTAAATATTACTACTTGTTGTAATGCTGCTAATAATAATTATAATAATATTAGTAAATAACTGATGTTCGTGACAGTGTTCATTTTGATGTCAAATTTCGATTAAGTTATAGTCATAGTCTTTTGACTAAAATGCCATTTTAGTTTTAGTCATATTTTAGTCATCTGCATATTTTTAGTTGTATTTTAGTCGACTAAGATCTCTAGTAGCTGTTTGAGCTGAGCAAAAGTTTGGCTTGAACATCGCCTGTTCACCCGTTCAGTGAACACCCAAATTTGCAGGTCGCTCGGCGAGGTGTTCTCCTGCCGAGCACCCCACACTGCACTGCGTGCTGCACAGTGCATTCTAAGTCCTGATTGGGCAAAACTTTGCTTTGCTCAATCAGGGCACAGGGAATAGCTGTTGTTAAGGGGTGGGGCCAGGAAGCCGCATCCTCAACAACAGATGAGTTATCAGCTGTCAATGAGCTTCCCCACTCACGGTTGAATGTAAAAAGCAATGCCGGCAATAAAAAAAAAAAAAAGTTTTTAAAAAAAGCGAATGGCTCCCCCACCCAATCCATACCAGGCCCTTCGGGGGGGGCATGTTGATGGGGACAAGGGCCTCTTCCCCACAACCCTGGCCAGATCCCTGCTCTCCCCATCTGAATGAGTGGAGGTACATTGTACCCCTACTCATTCACCAAAAAAGTATCAAAAATAAATAAAACAGTACACTTGTTTTTGACAAGTCATTTATTTAAAAAAATAAAACAAATTATTAAATAAAAAAACAATGTCCCCCAATGTAGATTCATCATCAATCATGACGCCGACACCACCGCTGGACCCGAAAAAAGAAAAAAAATGCTCTGCCCACAATGAAGGCTAACCGCCTACTGCAGGCTCTGCCATTTGACAGTTCTTATATAGGTACAGGAGCTGCCTGGTGACATCACCTAGTGGCACTGCCCCCTTGTGATGTCCCCGACCAGTGCATGCGGGTCAGGGACCTCACAAGGGCGCGGTGTCACCAAGTGACATTGCCAGGTGGCTCTGCCCCTACCTATTGCCAGGGCTGGGCTCTCAGCTTTCCCTTCTCTGTGCTAGGTTGCTCAGCTGTTGGTTGATTGCCAGCACTGATCGTTCCACAATGGCTCACCTGGTAATCATTTCCTGCTCATCAAGTCCAGCCCACAGCAAGCCCTTCTGGCTATTTAAACTGCCTTCAGTGCTTTCGCCTTGGTCATACATATCTGAGAATCTCTGCTGTGTTCCTGTAGAAGACTTGCCTGGCTGACGTCCCTTCTGGTTCCAGATCCTGACTGCTGCTTCCGGCTACACTGATCTCTGGCTTCCTGATTAACTGGCTTGTTCTGACTACCCGCTTTGGCTATTGTACCCTGGCTATGTTTTGACTACGTTTACAATTTATACCATGTTTACCATTATATTAAAAGGTGTGATTTTTAACTGCATTTTCTGTCTCTGTCTGATTCATGGTTCCTGACACTTATATAAGAACTGGCAAATGGCGGAGCCTGCAGTAGGCGGTCAGTATGTACTGGGGGACCCCAGGCCACTTTTTTCCATTTTGTTTTGTATTGCCAGGTGCTGCAAATAGCTTGCAGCCGCAAAGTACATTTAAATGCATTTTTTTCTTTAGAAATGTCAGTTTTGCTGCAGCAGCTTCTATGTACTGTACAGATGTGCCACTTTGCCGGCAGACTAAGTGGGGGGAACCCAAGTACTATATTTAAATTTTTATTGTTTCACGTTAAGCTATATTAAAATCCTCCGTAAAGTCCTCCGTAACTGATCGCATCACGTCCGCCGGCGGCTTGTGAGGAGTGGGTGCCCGCCCAACCAGTCTGCACGTTGTGTACATAGACGCGATTTTAAAGATGAAAAGTTTGTAAGTAAACTACTTTTATGCGCAATAAATAGTGTTTTATGGTATACACTATGAATGTCCCCTTGCTTTCTTGAGCCACAAAGGTCTGCCAGTAGCTGAGAAAGGAGAGTACCCATCCGCTCCAGTGTTCAGCCAGGAACCATCGGTTAATACCACCCCGCGTTTTTGACCTGCTGACTGCAAAGCAGTGGGTCCATTTGCTCTGATGAGTGGGGATACAAGAGGGATCCTGGCACCTGGCACTTTTCTGCACATATTGCACCGATTTATATGAAGCACTGGAGAGCACTATCGTCACTTTATCACAATAAGTTTATTGTCACTATTTGTATGGACATTAATGGACTTTGGTTATATCCTACTAAGATTGGAAAACTCATCCCATAGTCCATTTGTGGAATCACAAATAATATATTTATATGTTATGAGTTTGGTATTAAGAGGTTGGCGCTTATATTTTTGTTCACTATATATTAAAATCACTGCTCATTTAAATATCATCAAAAAAATGTTTGCATTGATACATGTCCCCAAGGGCAGTTCCCATATCCCCATACCCTTTTTATGGGCAATAACGTGCATATTAGCCTTCAAATGTGAACTTATGATTTTCCATGTTCGGATCCCATAGACTTTAATACAGTTTGTGGCTTGGGACCAGACTTTTTCCTGTTCAGGAGTACTGGTGGGAACCAAACGGGGTGGGGGGTTGCCCCATCTCTAATCTCTAGTACATTTTAGTTGACTTAAATCTCCAGAACATTATAGTCAACTAAAATGGAATGGGTTTAGTTAAGTTGTAATGCATCATTTAAGCATTTTCTCTAGAATTGACAAAACTCATATACTTTATGGTATTAAAGTGTTGCTAAACCCAGTAATATGAAAATAGTTCACCTGACCCCCCCCCCCCCCACACACACACACACACACACAGTGCCCGCAGCTTATAAATCTTTAAATATTCTTGTTACATTAAAATTCTGCCACTATATAGCTTTTTGGATGATCTGTATACCACAGTTAAATGATAAACTGCAGAGTTTCTCCAGTGATGAGAGTTCAGTTAGGAGATTTCCACTACAGCCTGTATACACACCCACATGTGTGATGTCAACATCATGTGACCTGGCTGTCTCTGAGAACAAGTAAAAGTTCTCTTCAGCATAAAAGACACAACTGAGCATGTGCAGGTCGGCTACCCTGCCTGTGTTAGCAGGCCAGATAGACAGTGTAGGGAGTGAACAATCTGTGCATACAGAATAAAACAGCCTTTTTACACAATGCAGAGGATTAACCCCTTAAATTCCACAGTGAGCATAACAAGCATGCTATGCTGCATATACAGATTTTACTGTTGTGGGTTTAGTGTTTTGAACATGCAATACAGACACAGATTTTGCCGTTGTGATATGTAACATCTTTATAAATAAAACCAACTTTCATAAACAAACAAAAATATTGCTTTTTGACAAGCAGAAGTGCAACTTTAAGGCCCCTTTCACATGATCGGGCCGCTGGGATCTGCCTGTCTGTTTTTCAGGCGGATCTGAGCGGGCCACCCATTAACTTCTATGGGAAGGCGGATGTCAGAAGAGATGTGTCTGCTGACACTCTCCTGCCATCTGATCCGACAAGATCCGCTCAAAATAGATGGATGGCGATACGTTCGCCATTCGTCCAGCGGATCGGATCAGATGAGAAAGGACAGGCTGTCCATTTTCATCTGATCTCCCCATAGAGAACAGCGGGACTCTGACAGATCCATCCCTGCACAGAGAGCCTGTCGGACCTGTCATCCACCTGCTCAGCGGGGATAAACAGATCGATCCCCGCTGAACTAGTGGAGTCCATCCAGAGGATCTGCCCCATGGGAAAGGGGCCTAAAGTATAAAAAAACCCCCTGCAAAACTGTAAACGCTATTGGCTGTAATGCCATTGCACATATTACCTGAATATATTACCAAAATTAAATATTTAAAAAAAAGACAAAAAGCCTTTTTCTTATTTTTTTCAGCAGCTTAGTAGATGCCCCCTACTTATTCTTATGTGGTAGCGCAGTGTTAATTTTGACGTAAAATTTTGATTTAGTCATCTGAATTGTTTTAGTTTTAGTCATATTTTAGTCGACTAAAATAACGTTACTTCATTGAGTTTCATTGAGAAGTTTAGTCACAAACAGACTAAACTTCTTGAATGTGTAAATCTTTATGGGTTCTGAAGAAGTGGGACATCCACAAAACATGTAGACCTTTTCTTAAGGATACGCATTGCCGAAATATGACGTACCATCTTGCTGTGTCACTTTCTATGATGTTAATGAATTTTACCTTTTGAAATTATTTTAAATAAAACTGTCAACTTTTATTATATATTATTTGTTTGGTATGGTTTATTCTGGTTATCAGTGATATACTTAAAGTTCCAGTTATTTCTGGAATTCTCTATGCTACAAATGCCGGGATGATACCCTGAGTTACCACATTCATGTATATATTTATGAATACTTCATTCCACATATATTTGTCCTCCCATAGTACTGGCAATGATATATGCAGCTTTATTAGCACATGCCAAAGTTGCAAAACTGCATTCAAGCATTACGATTGTTTGCACCTTTATTCATAAGAAGTTAAGGAAATTAAAAGCCTGAAAGAAGAAAAAAAACGAATGCAGTCACCTCATCTAAGGACTGGTAAGCTACAATATATTACGTTTTTTTTTTTTGTTTTTTCTCATAACACCTTAAGTTGCAAACAGATTACCAGCTCAAGTCACAGTCCAGACACAGTCTTTAAGTGGTTATATTTATATGTAGTTCTTTGCCAATGCAGCAGGAAAGCCACTTAAAACGCACATTCACATGTGATAATTTACTGTCAGATGTTACCATCAACTGGTCAGACAGATTCTCTGTTAATAAAAACAGACTTAGGAAAATGTAGAAACAAGCATGAAACAAGCTCCAAGCCAACACTCATCACAGCACAAGTCATTGTGCTTTAGTCACTTCACAATCATAGAGCTTGCATTCCTCATTCTTTACCACTGACAAAAATGACACAAGGGCTCGTGCCTATCTATTGATCAGTGCCAAACCAGCAAACATGTGTTCAAAAATGGCCATTTTGATTAAGAAAATACTGTTTACCAGAATGTCTTTTTAAAACAAATACATGTTCTCCACTCACCTGGAAAGCCAGTAACATCCGTACTATGGGGTGGATTTACTAAGGGCAAATAGACGGTGCACTTTGCATGTAATAAAACCTATTACCTAATGGAACTGCTCATAACCTTCTGTATGTATGTAACATTCATATAATGTTATAAACATGTATATGAAAGTTAAAAAACTATAAAAAGTAGATTTAGTCTACCATGAAACAACATTAACTGTTTATGAAATGTTCATATTATTTTGTCAGGCAGCAAGTAGTTACACATGCATACACAGGCTTATACAGTATTTAGTAAAGATAAAGATATTTAAACCAAGGCCTAAAAAGATATACATCTGGCCTAAATTATTAATAGCAACAATAGATTTATAGGACTTAAAGCGGTAGTAAACCAATCCATTTAACAGTTTAAAAACCAGATACATTTCCGGCACGTGCCGGAAATGTAACACTCCCATTGGTTGTGCTCAAACCATCCAATGGTTGGTGTCATATCTGATCACATGTGAAGCATCCTGGCAGTTGTAGATTAAACAGAGGCCAAGATGGCAGCTTCCTTGGCTGAAATGATAGGAGGGTTTACTACCACTTTAAAGTGTCACTAAATATACATCATAAAAAACCTACCAATAAATGGTGTATTATATGCTGTTTATACTCAGTCAGTCACTATGAGATTTGTTTTCCTGTATTCTGCAAAAAACTGGTTGATCCTACTGTTCTCTACCTCCGCCATCTATTCATGTCCCCAATTCAGCTGTCAGAGTTGGCAACTCTGCACATGGTCAGTTTTCAGTAAGTTTCCATGCTGAGAATTTCCTCCCTATCGCATCTGTGCAGCCCATGTGACTATAGAGCAGGGATATGCAATTAGCGGACCTCCAGCTGTTGCAGAACTACAAATCCCATCATGCCTCTGGCTCTGGGTGTCATGCTTGTGGCTGTCAGAGTCTTGCTATGCCTCATGGGACTTGTAGTCCTGCATCATCTGGAGGTCCGCTAATTGCATATCCTTGCTATAGAGTCACACATGGGGGTGTATACACAGCGTTAAATGACAACTCGCTCACTCCTTCCTCCTCTATACCCACTAACCAGCTAAACTCAATGGGGGGTGGGATATTACATTTTGATTCACCTCCCTCTTATTCTAAGGCCGGCCATACATGGAGTAAGACACACAGATAATAGATAATAATCAATTATCTCATGAGATTTAGTGACTTGAGCCCACTGTAGTGACATGAAGGTTGGTGGGAGGTGATGGGAACTTCAGCACTCCTAGAAGTGCTGGTTTGCCAGTATAAAGTCAACAGTGGCTTTCTCTTGAATCAGGAGTAATTTTGGTGGTGCAGGCAGCGGGAAATTTAAGTATTCAGTCTCTTGGTTTGCAGGAAAGTGTGAGTGCAGCCAGTGTACTTGTTTCCCACCTAGAGATAGCAGGGTCTATGGAAAGCAATGTGAATGTGATGATCGACAGTGTGAAGACCTAGAAGGAAAGATTTGTGGAGCTCATTCAATCTAACTGAATCTCTTGAGGCTGAAGGGCAAATTGGTGTGCTACACTCTGCATATATAGACCCAGCTGGCATACTCCAGACTGTGTCCATGTGAGCTGGTAAGAGTCTAATTTGTTCGGTGGTGGATCACATTATGGGTGAATGCCGATTAACACTGGATATTATACCCTTTGCCTAATCTGACCCAGCGGGCGTATGCCTGTCTGTGTCCATTTTATCTGGTTATTCTCTGTAGTAGCAGGTGGTGGTTTCTTCCTCTTCCTTGCATACAGTGATATTTTGTGAGATATTTATGGACTTTATATGAAATTTCCCTTAGGATAATTTATGAACATTCTTCATTGAACTTTGTTGCACTGTAACACTACACTGTTTATTGCACATTTGCATTGTTATTGCACTTTATATTCATTATATTTTTTACAGTGGGAGGTTATTGCTTATTGCATATTTGCACTGTTATTTGCAATTTATATTGATTGCATTCATTTATAATCTGTTTATAGCGGTAGTTTTTAGCGCTGCACATATTACTATATCACCTGTTGCAATTTGTCTATTGTTGAGCTGGCGGCTTGATTCCCCACTTTCTTAGTTTATTTCTTTCATTAGTATATTTTTTTTCATCATTTGTTTTCCACTTTTTGATTTGCGCAATATTTCTACCTTAACATATAGTTAGAGTTGAGCGGACACCTGGATGTTTGGGTTCGCGTTTTCGTGGAAAAGTTCGGGTTCGGGTTCAGTCCGAACTTGACCCCGGACCTTGAACCCCATTGGAATCAATGGGGATCCGAACTTTTGGGCACAAAAATGGCTGTAAAAAAGTCCTGGAAAGTGCTAGAGGGCTGCAAAAGGAAGAAAAGTGGGGGTAAGAGTAGGACAAGTGCCCTACAAAGAAATGGGATAGGGAAATAACACTAATCTGTCCCTTACAGCAACAGCAGGAACCTGAAGCTATAGAACTAGGAGATGATTTTAGAACAATAATCTGTCCCTTACAGCAACAGCAGGAACCTGACCCTATAGCAGTTTGATATGATTTTAGAACAATAATCTGTCCCTTACAACACCAGCAGGAACCTCTCCCTATAGCAGTTTGATATGATTTTAGAACAATAATCTGTCCCTTACAGCAACAGCAGGAACCTGACCCTATAGCAGAAGGAGATAATTTTAGAACAATAATCTGTCCCTTACAGCAACAGCAGGAACCTGACCCTATAGCAGTAGGAGATAATTTTAGAACAATAATCTGTCCCTTACAGCAACAGCAGGAACCTGACCCTTTAGCAGTAGGAGGTGATTTTAGAACAATAATCTGTTCCTTACAGCAACAGCAGGAACCTGACCCTATAGAACTAGGAGATGATTTTAGAACAATAATCTGTCCCTTACAGCAACAGCAGGAACCTGACCCTATAGAACTAGAAGAAGATTTTAGAACTATAATCTGTCCCTTACAGCAACAGTAGGAAACTGACCCTATAGAACTAGGAGATGATTTTAGAACAATGACCTGTCCCTCTAAGCAGTAGACTCTAACTAGTCCAGTCAGATTGTTCTGTAATGCAGGATGAGATGTTATTAGATCTGCAATCTGTCCCTAAAATCAGTAGTAGTAGTAATCTCTACCTAGTCCACAATTAGATTGTTCTGTAATGCAGGATGAGATGTTATTAGATCTGCAATCTGTCCCTAAAATCAGTAGTAGTAGTAATCTCTACCTAGTCCACAATTAGATTGTTCTGTAATGCAGGATGAGATGTTATTAGATCTGCAATCTGTCCCTCACAGCACCAGCAGCATCCTCTCCCTACACTAGCCTGAGAGCATGTGACATGCAGCACTACGTGACAGCTCATACAGAGGCTGGGTCACATGATACACTGGCCAATCACAGCCATGCCATTAGTAGGCATGGCTGTGATGGCTTCTAAGGGCAAACCAGTGAAACGCTTGTTGATTGGCTGCCCTGCAGCTATTCAACCAGCGGGAAAAAATACCAGAACCCAGAACCCCGAACCCAAACTTCTTTTCAAAAGTTCGGGTTCGGGTCCCGAACACCGCAAAGTTCGGTACGAACCCGAACTTTACAGTTCGGGTTCGCTCAACTCTACATATAGTGCTTAGCTGCCTACCTTGGGCCATAGTGATTTTTAATGCAAAAATAGCATCTGTGCATTACAAGGTGGAGTCAAGAATGTGGCATACTCTCCAATTTAGGACATTATTCTTCATTCTACGTCCAGAAAAATATTTTCCTACATCTAAAAAAATTAGCTGAGAGTCATTTCAAACCTAATTTGTGCATGCAACAAAACCTTATTGTACATCTCACTAAACTTTTATATGTCAAATGAAATCTCATTGTGCGTGCGAACAAAACTTTATCAGACAGTGCACACACAGACAGCATTATAAAAAAAAGTCTTAAATCCAACAAAGCATCAGCACGCATCGGAAAAAAAAAATCCTTTTTAGGCTGATCTCATGCAACAAATCTCATCCTGCAGAACACAAAGACTCCAAAACTACTTCCAATAAATTCAATCGAAAAACACAAATAGATACCACACTTATTTATAACTATTTTTTAGAGTTAGATGCACACAGAAGAACTCTACACAGCGCAAACAAAACTACATTTTTTCCAGCACACTTACCAGTTAGTCATCAAAAAAGAATGACACGGTCTAACAATTTGCATAACACTTGCTAATATATGTAGAAGCCACACTACCTCCTCAAGGCTCTATAAAGTGTGGTCCAACAAATCCACATTCTGCATGTGACAAAACCATCATTCTTCATTCAACAAATCTTTCTTATGTGTCCAGCAAAATCTTATCTCATGCCAAACAAAGTCCTATTGTACATTAAGCAAAAGCCTGTAACTCATTCAGCATAAATTTTATCCTAAACAGTATCTGACAAAACCACATCCTTGTGTAGCCAAACATCATCCTACTTCCAACCAGACTTTATCTTACAACTGAAAAATATCATTGATATTGTTAGGCTTCCCATTTGCAGCTTTGTGAACTGCTGAATCAACAGGCCTAAATTGGCCAGTTTGACGGCTATATTCCCCAGCTATTGTTCCTACACAAACCAGCCGAGGATCTGTCATTTAACAACAGTAGCACCACTGCCACTAAGTGACAGATCTCTGGCTTTCTTATGTTTGTAAACAAACCAGCTGGAAATATTGATTTTGTGAGATGCCATTAAGAAATTCATAGAATTGGTGGAAGACATAGAGGAATATGTTAAAACGTTTTAATAATATTTTGCACTGAGCCCATTACTTTCAAGGACACTGTTTTGGAAAATAAGGGATTGTTTCAGAGTGGATTCCTTTTTTAGATATGCAGAATTTTATCTGTACTTACATTTGGTTTAACCATTTGCCGACCGCATAGCGACTATAAGAAGCGACAGCATGCCTCTGTCCTGCAAATCGCCGCTTATAGTCGTCACTCGCGTGCATGATGGCTGAGTGGGGCTGCGGGTCGGGCAGACTCGATGTCCGCCGGTGACCCGCGATGGCCTGTGACAGAGCCAGAACAGGTAACCGTCGATGTAAACACAATGTTCTGATGTTCCTGTACTCTGGATCAGTTAGATCTCTGGTGCCCCTGGCAGCCCAGCCCCCATACTGTTAGAACAGACACAGGGAACACAGTTAACCCCTTCACTGCCCCCTGCAGGTTAACCCCTTCCCCGCCAATGACATTTATACAGTAATCAGTGGCTATTTAAATTTCCGATCGCTGTACAAATCTCATTGGTCCTAAAAAAGTGTCAAAAATGTCCGACATGTCCGCCCCAATATCACAGTCCCGATAAAAATCGCAGATCGCCACCATTACTATTAAAATGAAAATTGTAATAACGGCATGAATGAATTCTCATGGTTTGTAAACGTGGCAACTTTTGCACAAACCAAACAATAGACGCCGATTGCATTTTTTTACCACAAATATGAGGAGGCCAAAACCAATGAATACATTTTTTTTTTTATATATATTTTTTTTTTTTGGATATGCATTTTAGCAAAAAGTAAGAAATATTGTTCTTTTTACAAAATTGTTTCTTTTTTTGTTTATAGCGGCGATCAGAAATGAGGCAGAGGTGATCAAATACCACCAAAAGAAAGCTCTATTTGTGGGGAAAAAAGGATGCAAATTTTGTTTGGGTTACAACTTTGCATGACCGCGCAATTGTCAGTTAAAGCGACGCAGTGCCGAATCGCAAAAAGTGCTCTGGTCCTAAGGTGGGAAATCCTTCCGGTCCTTAAGTGGTTAAGCAGTTTATGTTTGCTATAATCACAATGTATCACTTGCAGTAATAGTTGTTTGATGGGTTAGATACTTTAACCACTTCAATACTATGCACTTAGAACACTTTACTACCAGACCAATTTTCAGTTTTCAGTGCTGTTGCGCTTTGAATGAGAATTGCGCGGTCGTGCGACGCTGTACCCATCATTTCACA
>BLSH010174572.1:0-19357 GCA_018402905.1 Glandirana rugosa | reverse complement strand
AGGAGAGATACGACGGGGGCGACGGGGAGGATAGGTCCAATGAACTGAAGACGACAAGGGTCCCAGGGACACACGAAGGGACCAAGGGGGTGTTTCGACGACAGAAGGGGGGAGGAGAGAGGACGGTCGACGACGTCTTCTACACAGTACTACCTATCTACCCTTGTCCAGCCATTTAAACAGTAAACGGCCCAGGAAGGAAAAGACTTGCCTGTCCCAGTCTCTAACCATCGTTAACCAAGTAAGTATGGACTTCGTATCATTTGACGAAAATGATATGAAGTCAAAGACTTACTTACCCTCCGAGCCATGAGTTGATAAGCACAGGTAAGTAAGACACGTCGACTCCGAATAGTTGAGTACCGAGCCTCCCATTCATTCAGAAACTGAAGTATAGTAAAAGCAGTTTACTATGCTTCAGGTATGAATGAACCAATTGCTACCAATCTCTGACCCTGTCCGTTCAGAAAAGGAAGGACCCGGCAAATGACAAATTTACCGACCTGTTCCCATCTATCCATCATGACACATCTTCTGCAGCAGCTGGCAGGAGAGAGGAGGGGGGAAGACAGCAGCTTTGTGGGGGAACCAGGGAAGCACACAGGGACCCTGGGAACAGCAGAAGTCAAGTAACCTGGATAGGAGGGGCAGCGGGGGCAGCATAGAGAGGAACCAATCTCCTCCATTAGGAGGAAAATGGAGGAGATTGGTTCCTCTAAATGTCGCCCCCTGCCATCCCTCCTTTCCAGGTGTACAAGGGAAGCACATGGGCCCCCTGGAGCATGGGGCCCGGTTGCAATCGCAACCCCTGCAACCCCTATCGTTACGCCCCTGGTACCAATGGAAGCCTATCTCATGTCCTTCTTCTGCTCACTGCTAACACCCCAACTCTCCTCTTCTGCTTGCTATTGTCTCAGCCCTACAGAAACACCTGTGTGATTAGGGATGTAGCTTGAGAAGGCGGAGTGGGGTTAGGAGGCTTGATGGAGGTTGAAGCATACATTTGGCTCTACATGGCCCCATGATGACCCTTTTCCCCACTTGCTGGGCAGTAAAGTATGCCTCTCAAATCCCTTGTCAGACTTCCTTCCCTATCACTTGAGGCCACAGCAGGTACAGAGAATTTTGTGGATCTGGTGGGGGGGGGGGATAGGAAGGGAGGAGTGAATATGTGGAGTATCAGTGGCCTTTGCTGCCAGCTGGTATCATTGATATGTTTCTCCCACCACCAAGCGTTGTAGTGAAGAATCAGTTGTCTGCTCATGCATGTGGTATCCAAATCACTAGTACATTTACCAATCTTTATATGCTGCAGGCAGAAGTTGCAAACTATTATGGTGCTGTTGGCAGCAAGCATGTTAATTGTCCCTACCTCTTGCAGTAAGTTACTCATTTTGTGCTTAAATAATTCTGCTGACTCAGCATGCACTGACTGTATAGCATTCACAGAAAGAAAATGCAGATAAGCCCTGGCTCTCAAAGGTGCAGCCTGATTACTGGTTTGTCCTGTAGATGCAAAACCTGCTTGCCCTCCATGAGTTGTGCATGAAGAACCTCTGCCTCTTTAAGTCTCCTAGACATGGGAATACAGAGGTTTGCATAACTGTATTAGCATATGCCAGTAGGGGGATTGACGATGTTGTGCTTTGGTGCATTTAACACTGTAGTGATTTGGTGCTTTATAACATAAAACATGTGATGTGCTGCAAACAAAGGGCAGCTTTGCGCTAGTGATAATATAAATGATAAAAAAAAACAACAAATAATAAAATAATCAAACACTCATTGCAGTGCAAATAAAACAGTGCTCCAGAAATAATTTGTGCATCTATTGGGCCAATAAACCTGTTTTTTACAGAGAGCACTAGATTTTGCCTTCCTTTCTTACATGTTTGTGAGATGAATCTTGCTTAGCTTTGGAGTCTGGGTGATATCATTGGAGCTTTCTGAGAAACGGAGAACCTGGCTATTAGAGGAGTCTAGTTCCCTGGAGATGGGAGACAGGCGTTTTTAACTTGTCTATGAGGTGAGAGGCTTAATAGGCTGGTGGAGGATATACAATCACCATGTGTGTATTCATCTCTACTCCTCACTATCGGCATCTTGTTAGTCTTGGACTGTATGGATCTATCCGCTTTCACTCCTATGCTCATGTGGATTTGTTGAACTATTAATGATTTTGCTTTTTACACATTCATTGTATTTACTATCTTTGATGGTCAATGCACGGATTTTTATGGACATTTAGTATTTCTGTTTATACACATTGATGCACAAATTATTTCTGGAGCACTGTTTTATTTGCACTGCAATGAATGTTTGATTATTTTATTAATTGTTTTTTGTTTTTTTGATCATTTATATTATCACTAGCGCTACACTGTGAATTTTTTAATTTGTTTTTGGTGAAAGTGAATCACTGATTTGTGTTAGCAGCTTGGTTTAGCAGGTGTTTCTTTTTTGCGCTGATTTTTTCTGTTCACTTAAGGCCCCTTTCACACACACGGACCGTTTGTCCGTTTTTCATCCATCCGTTAATGGATGAAAAACGGACATCAATGCATCTCTATGGAAAAACGGATGACAACTGATGATCATGTATTTGCATCCGTTTTCATCCGCTTCCGTCAGCATCTGTTTTTTCGAACGGATGAAAGTCCTATTTTTCATCCGTCAAAAAAACTGATCGGACGAAAAACGGATGTAAACTGACGAACAGTCAGTTTTTCATCCGTTTTTGCATTGGTAGTGAATGTAAAAAAAAACTGATGAAAAACTGATGACCACAGATGAAAAAACGGATGAAAAAAATGGATGTAAAAAACTGATGAAAAACAGATGAACTGATGAACCGATGAACGGTCCGTGTGTGTGAAAGGACCCTAAAGGGCAGCTTTGCCTGTGAGAGGAACAAATTCACGCTGCTGACCCTTGAGAAAAACAACTAGAAAAAATATATTAAAATAATGTATATCTAGTTTAAAAAAAAAAAAAACCTTAACCACTAAATCCCTATTAGTAAAATAAATAAATACATATGAAAATGTGGAATAATGAAGAAAAAAATTACAATAAAAACAGTTTTTTTTTTCTGAGACTCATAACAGGGTAATCCTAAATGACTGTTTGGTCTAAGCATTGTAAATACAGAGGTGGGTACATGATATTATATGAAATGCTAACAAACTGCAATTGATAGTGATGTATAACGATACAGAACAGAAAACATGGAATAAAGACTATACACAGACAAAAAAATGCTGGGAAGTGGGAACCCTGTTTTTTTAGGCAGGGAGCTGGCACATAAGACACATAAAAATACCCTTATCATTGGTCCTTTGTAAGCCACCTGACCGCAGTTCAAAAGCCAGGATGTGCAAGATATGTAGTTGGTTGCTATAGAAGTGAATAGTCGCATTTGTTTGTTGTTTCCCAGACTGCAAACAACATGAGTTCAGGTAGATCTCATGTTCTCTCCATACCCTAAGCTCATCCCTGTCTGTAATCTGACATATGTGTCTCCCTTTTCAGTAGCCATCCTATAGATGTAAATTGCAGCAGCCATTTTGGGATAATGTGAAATCCTTTGCTGATTATCTGTTAGGAAAAGAGTGTCAGCTCTAGTGGCAGAAAACAGTCTGTACAAAAGAGAAAATAATTGCTTCAACTTAACAAGCCAAAATGTCATTTTTTTAAACAATTCTGCTGCACATATACAACAGACAATACACCAAATGTATCTGAGGTGGCTATACATTTTTTAAAACATGCTAGTATGTGGTTGGATGATTGAAGTGAATAAGCATTCACTTTGTTCAGTGAACATTCACTTTGTAAAGTAAACATTTAGTTAATTCACCCATGAGAGATTTTGGAATTAAAAATTGCTTATTTGTCTGTACTTTTAATGGTAATAACCAGGCAAGGGGGTTATGATTTCCCTTGTATGTCAAACCAACAACACATCCTAATTAGAATGACAGTTGAACCACAGGCACTATTATTATGCTTAAGACCCATGAAAGAATTTGCAGAGCTGTCCTTGTTCCAGGGGCAAATAACCTTACGGAATTCTAAAGCACATTGTGAAATATTTAATCTATTAACACATTGCTTTTGTCTGGCATGTCAGTGCTGCATAAAAAACATAAATGACCCATGCTTTTAAATTTATGTTATTAAAATAATCTTTCTGAATTTGAAATTTAATTTGATGTGTTAATATAACCAGGCTAGACAGCAATATGCTGTTAAAAGTGCCTTTAAGACATAATCACCAGCAAATGTGATTTGGAGTACCAGTAATCTCCAAGCATCTCATGCTCCAGTAACTAAAATGAATCTCTATGAGAATCACTCTTTCTGGAGTTGACGTTCCAGAATAAAAATGTAGGGGAACATTCAGGAAGCTGTTTTTAAATGATGTATTGGTTTAACTTTCCTTAGGCTTCCCTTACACCTCCGGCCCACGGCCCCTGGTAAAGGGGACAGATGGCAAGAGAGTGTGAAGTGGAATGAGTGCCTGATGGTCTTTACCGGCAGCAGAGATGAGCAGGGTTTCCAAGCACAGAAGTAGCTCTACATCAATCCATGGCAGGGTAAACTGGTTGAGTGGCAGCAGACGAACACTAGGTTGGAGCAAGAGGATACTGGTTGACAGCAGACAGGAGATGAGAAAGCTTGGGCTTGTCAGCAGATGGGTGTGATAATGCACTGACTGGCAGCAGGAAGGTGCTTGGAGCAGATTTGTAGGCAGCATGTAGAAGAGTAGCAGAGTCAAACATGCCGGGTTGGAGACTGGTAATTGGTTCGGGTACAAGCATGGTCAGGATACAGTCAATTGTCAATAAACAGTACAGTGGCAGCAGGAACAGGTAAAAGCAGAGGTCAATAGCAAGCTGGAGTCAGTACAGGCGACATTCAAGGGGTGGGCAGGACAAATTTGGTCAGCAACTGGTAATCAGATGCAGATAACATATTTCACAGGAAACACTGTAAACAAGACAGCAATGAACCTGTACAATGACTCCGGTTAAATACTCTGCCTCACGCCAGCATCAGTGAACGATGCGGGTGTATGGGCACTGCGGAAATGATTCATAATTAAGCAATTAAAGAAATTATATTTATGCAAGTTTGTGAAATTTTAAAATGTTATAATTGATCATGGTTAATATGAATGTGAGAGAAACTTTGAATAGACTATATATGGAAGCTGAGCTGTAATTATGGTTTCCTGAGTCACTGGGGCAGCGCTAAGATTGGATGCTGGCCACCCATTTGTCTTTGGCTCTGGCTTAAGTGTGGCAGAATTTATTTAACACCCTGGCCCCTAGGTTTGGCATGCTTTTTGCAAGTGGGTAGAGTAGGGGAAGGTGCTCAATCTATTAGGACAGTACTAGCGATAGGGAAAGGTTCCTGTAGAGGAGGGAAAGCATAGGGTCGCATCTCTCTGAATATCTTCCTGATCGGGCAAGAGATGGCCAGACTGCATTCTGTCTGTTCTCAACAGACACTGTTGGTTAGGCTGGAACCTACCTCTTTATGTTATTGGAAGCTGTAAGTGTGTCCAGCTGGGTATATGTCCCACCGGGTTTGTTGTGAACTGTTGCTGCCTTACTTCAATACAAGTTTCATATTGCACCTGTGTGAATTGTTGCCGGCGCACCACGTTGCACCCAGTGTACAAGCTGGTCAGAAATATCTAGGGACAGGAGAGGTTTAGACAAGAATATACAGGATCAGTTTAACAAAGTAATGATATATACAATTGTTTAAATGCTCTTAGCTAGGATCAGTGTGTAATAATATGTTCAGTTATAAACAGGGGTGTACCTATAGGGGTCGCAGTGATCACAATTGTGACCTGGCTCCACGCCCCAAGGGGCCTGTAAGGCTCCCTAGTACACCTGGTTTCTAATACCATCCACAAGCTCTTGGATCTATAAAATATATATATCTACATAAACAGACCACTCACCTGTGGTCCTTGTCGGTTCCAGTGTGCGGTACCCTTCCACACATTAACCTTTTCAGGGCACTTCTCAAACACATTCTCTCCACAATCATCCATTACTTATCTTGGGTATGCCCCCCTTTTTTGGCATACTGTCCAGCCAACCAGGGCACACTTCAGGTCTATTTTATGTTGTAAGTTTTGTAGCGTGTTTATGTGGTTCATATCTGTCCCGGTCGAAGGGCTTTGACCAATAAAAAAAAAAAAAAAGCAACTGACATAGGGCTCGCATCTTCACCAGGAGGCCAGTCATGTTTAAAGGGGCAGGTTAGGCCATTTTATCAGGTAAAAAACTGGACTTCTATGTCACCTTACTACAGGTCCCCGGTCGACTGAGTTTTTGACTCCAACCAGGACTTTGCAAGCTAGGGCGTTGAGTCAGGTGTGTAGTGCACGGGTTCTTCCCTCACATCACCCTGAAGCACCCTTTCACTATGTTCACTTCACATACAAGATTTGGGCTGCTCATCTGGCATTAGTTACTGTCGCACATTCTTCTCACTACACTGTTTTCAAAGGGCGACCCTTCACCTAGGCAGACAAGGTCACTAAACATTGGGCTTGCTGGCAGTGCAAGTGTATGCAGGTCAAGCACACGTCACAAACTACAGAACGCAACATTCCTATTTAAGCCATACCAGACTTCAGCCTCTCGCCCCAGTACACCCTGGGGCTTTGGTTCACAGGTTTGTGCTCAGCACAGATGGGCACCCGAGCTATCAGTTACCTGGCCAGTCACCTCCTGGCTCACCTCGGTTGCTACGCACTCTTTGAGTTTTCTAAATGTCCTCCACTTTTTCTGTACGCAACTCCTCTGCCCTTTCCTGCCTTTACGACTCATCTTAACACATGCATTCCCCCTCTCCTTGTCTTTTAGCTAAAGCCATGTCACAGGCCGGCAGCGAAGACTTCGCCTCTGCCTCTCTGTCACTCTCCGTGGGTACAGAGAGTGGCAGTGTTTAGTCCCTCAGGGCTTGGACCATCCCCAAGCTCAAAGTGGAGCTGCGGCATAGGGGTATTTCCTACCCCGCCACAGCCAGCAAAGCCAAGCTCTTTAAGCTTCTCTTCCTGCCGCCTGTGGCAGCTCAGCCCGGCACCCAGGTATCCCTGCAGTCAATCTACTATTTCTCAGCTCAACTCCATGGTGACCACAATGTCCACAGCAGTCTCCGACTTTAAGGCTAGGGTGGGAGTCCTGGAAGTGCGCCCAGCTATGGCCCTACTGGACTCGGTTGCCGTTTCTGTCCTGACATCTCCACCTGCAGGTATGCCAGAGATCTGCATTACTATCTTCCCTGTTCACCTCATCCCAGCAGGCATCAAGAAGGACATCTTGGACGGCAAGGATGTTAACCTGGCTTCCATATCTGTCCACCATGTGGCTGAGAATAAATCATATGCCTGGGGGGAGTCTCAGTGGTCTGTAAATCTAAAGACCCCAGGTTTAACCGCAAACTATCCATCACGGAGTTTGTGCTAGCCTTCGGGATGGTTACGGATGCCCTTTGCTCAGCCAACTCCAGCAGGAGGGAAGAGTTGGACTTGTACCTCCACACAGTGGTGGACCTAGGTTACAAGTGTGGGGGGTTTTCGTTCTACGACTACCATTGGTCGTTTTCAGCTAAGGCAGCAGCCAGACTCTCACAGTTTCAGGCCAGCACCAACTAAATTATCATTGATACAAAGCTGTTCTGCTGCCACTTTGCAGGTCTACGCTCCCCACTCTGTGCCATCTGTCAGTCTTCCACCCATACTGCGAACTGATGCTCTGAAACAGGTGCTAGATGCCCCTTCAACGTCCTCTCCACCTCTGGTTCTGGACAAAGCTTGCTGGCCTTCCCACAGCTGCCCCAGGTGGACAAGTTGGGATGACCTATCCTGTCAATGGGGGGCGTATCAATCTGCACTAATTTCAGTTATGGTACTTGCAACTTTAGCCAATGCCAGTTGCTTCATATTTGCGTCTAGTGCCACAGAGCGCCTCCTAAACTTTGGTGCAACCTCAAGCAGCACAATACATCATGGCTAAGTGGATGGTGGGTGGTTCGGGTTTTACCTTTCCTCACATCCGACTCTCTCACTGGCTGCCTTCCTGGTACACGGATTCACAGCAGGATTCCACACCTGCCTCATTACGCTGCCTAACTTGACCCACGAATGCAAGAACCTCCTTTCAGCTGCCACCGATGAGTTGGCCATAGATACCTTGTTGAAGTCTGAAATTGGACTGGGGGTTCATCATCGGCCCCTTTTCTGAATCACCTTTCACTATTTGGAGAGTCAGCCCTATTGGACTTGTCAAGGGTAAGTTTTCAAATAAACTTCAGTTGGTGTATGACTTGTCCTCGCCTCATTGTTCTCACATCCCAAGTTTAAACTCCCTAATTCCCTCCGAGGTGTTTTCCCTTAAATATGCATCGGTCGACCAAGCTATTCAAGCCATCATTAGCATAGGCATGGATGCTTGGCTGTCCAAAGCGGACACTTCTGACACGTTCAAATTACTGTCCATTGAGCCATCCCTCTGGTGGTGGCATGGCATAAAATGGAAAGGTTTGTATTACTTTGCCACCAAGTTGACTTTTGGCTCCAAAAGCAGTCCATGGCTGTTTGATACCTTAGCCCAGTCTCTTACCTGGATCCTGTCACACCAAGCACAATGCCAGAAAGTCATTCCTTACTTCAGTCACTTCCTGCTGATCGAATGGCCCGGTGAGCCCTTGTTAGACTTGGACAGATCAAGAGTGTTATTTGGCAATCTCAACATGCCCATAGCAGAACATAAATTAGAAGACCTGGCGCAGTCCATTACCTTCTTAGATGTCACTCTAGCCACCCGATCCATGCAAGCCAGATTATCTCTAGACAAATTGGCCCGGATCAGTTCAGTTATTCACACATTTACCCTTTAACAAGGGTGTACCAAGAGACAGCTACAATCCCTGTTAGGGATGCTCAATTTTGCCATGAGGATTGTCCCCAAGGGCAGTCTTTCATTTCCCGCCTCTTGGTTTTCCTCTCTCAAGTACAAGACCCCGATAAAATTCTCAGGCTGGACTCAGAAGCAATAGTGGATTTGTCAATATGGGATGCGTTCATGTTCATTCCGTCAGCATCAGCTTTATCATCTCAGGTAGTCACAGATGCCGCAGTCTCTACAGGCTTCACTGCAATTTTTGGCCATTACTGGTTCGCAGGGCTATGGCCACCAGAAATCTTCCTGATTCCCGGGTTTAGTCAGTCACCCTCACATTTTGAACTCTACCCTATCGTGGCAGCGGCTCAGGTCTAGGGGCAAATGGTGGTCTTTGCCACAGACAACCAGGCCACAGCCGAAATTATAAACAAAGGTAGGTCCAAATCACTAGCCATCATGTCCTTCCTGTGTAGGCTGGTGCAATTGTCCCTGCAGCATCATTTCAATGTGCATTGCACTCATATACCGGGCAAGTGCACTGTCCCGCTTCAACTATACTTCATTTTTTCTGCAGGAACCTGGAGCCGACCCGATCACTTCTCTTATCCCACCTTGGTTGCAGCTGACGCTGGGTTAAAGGAACACATTCACAATGTGACCCATCTCATTAACCAGTCATTGTCCCGCAACACCCTGAAGGCCTACCATACCCCCTGGAACATCTAAAACAGGTTTCTAGCCTCATACCCCGGGGCGGCGAAAGGAGACGCTAAGCACGTCCTGGCCTTTATATCGTATTGTCACACGCAGCTGACTCTATCCCATAACACCATCAGGCTGTACTTAGCCTGCATTCAGCATTTCTTGTCCTTACAGGACTCCGGTAAGCCGTCCTTGTTCGCAGCCCGCGCAGTCAAATCCATCCTACGTGGATGGATTTGATGTGGCATCCAGAGACATCAGCCCGTAGACAATAGCAAGCGCTTACACATCACAAGTGCCATCTCCAGGGACATGTCTACCATCTTTTCACGTTTCCCATTTGTGTTCTTACCCAGCCTGGTCATCCAAGCGGTCATCTACCTGGCCTTCTATGGCTTTTTGCGGTTGTTGGCCTCAGTCGCCTTCAAGATCACTTTGCTCTACACCTCGCAGTGTCCAAAACCCAACAGTCCGGCCCTGGGGTCGACATAAACTACAGACCCACAACGTCTTGTGCCCAGTAGCAAATTCTCGTTGTTGTCTCATCTGCCCTGCCAGTCAGAATCTACTTGCTACCTTTTCCTACCAGCCTGAGTGGCAGCCAGTTTATCAGGCATGTTAGGATCCTCTTGATTAACCTAGGCCTGGACCCCGGCTGGTATTCTGGACGCTCCTTTTAGATCAGAGCGGCTTCAGCCGCATCACAGCGCGGGGTGCCGGACCATGTCATCAAGCAGTTAGGCAGGTGGAAATCCACCTGCTTTGCCCAGTACATTCCGAACCCTCAGGTAGAAATGTTGCAAGCCTTCAGCAAGCTTGCTCAATAAATGTTACCAGACCAATAAAGAAATCACTTCCCTATCCAAGTATTTTTGCCCCCTTTTTCGGCATACCGTCCAGCCGACTAAGGGACACTTCAGATCTATTTTATGTTGTATACAAACAAGGAAAATTTGGTCCTGGGACTTTAAATGAGACATGCCACATACGAACAAAAGTACAAGCGTATAAAAATTATTATTTTATTCACATACTGTATAAAGATTAACATAATGATAAACATAATCATTTGCAGAGATCTTCCCATGGTATCTCTCTTTCCATTCCATCCAATTTTCTCCCTTGTGACATTGGTTTTCTCTACCTTTTTTATCCACCATTCTCCATCCTTGGTGGTCAGCATGGACACTCTCCTGCTACTTTAACTGACATTACCTACTATACCTACTCCTATACACTTGTGCATGTGCCACCTGTGTGTGTGCATATGTATGTATATACATATATACATATTTATTATATATTATATTTGTTAAATTTTTTTACAATTTTAGAATAGACTGGGATTGATGTGTCGTTCCATGTCTCCCTCCTTGGTATGGGATACTCATTTCACCATGGTTTCCACCCTGTGCTGTTTCCCTTGGTTGGGATGGGATCATCCTTGCCTCAGCCCTGGGTCAGACCCTGATATGGCTCTCCCCTTTCTTCCTCTCAAGCTAGACCAATTTTTTGAGCTGACATGTAAGTAGGGGAAACTCCCCCTATCCATGGGTGTACTTATTTTGTATTCATCATGAGTCTGATTAACTCATCTTATTTATACTTACAGCCACGATAATTCATAGCATTGCACTCCTGACGAGTGGCTATAAGCCACGAAATGCATAGAGTTACATCAATGCGTATACCATCTGACTTCTACATCAATTATCATGCATCTGCTCATGTATATATTTTTTACATCATTCTTATGTGTTTTTATATTCATGATAATTTTATTCTACTTATATTGTGTTATGTCAGCTCTTCTCAGGGCCCTTGATGGCCAGATCTCTGCAAATGATTATGTTTATCATTATGTCAATCTTTATACAGTATGTGAATAAAATAATAATTTTTATACGCTTGTACTTTTGTTCGTATGTGGCATGTCTCATTTAAAGTCCCAGGACCAAATTTTCCTTGTTTGTATGTAAATTTAGGGATGGAGGCATGTTGCAGTGGGTGCGACAGATCACAATTTCCTCTTTCCTATTTTATGTTGTAAGTCTTGTGGTGTGTATATGTGGTTCATATCCGTCCCGGTCGAAGGGCTTCGACCATAAATATATATATACGGTATACATAATTAATTTTTTCACTTTATTGTATATTACTGTATATATGTATTGTTTTTTTAGTTAAATGCACATAGATTTATATACATGGACTAATATCGCTGTATAAAATTTAGTAATACCTATACATCTGGTACTCATGCAGCTGCAGAAAGCCCACTTCCCTTTCTCTCCCTCCCACAGGCATTCAGTGGCTGAAGGAGAAAAATAGAGGGATTGGTTCCTCTATATGCCACCCTACCACCCCTTCCTGGTCCTGCTGCACCTGGGCCCCTATGTACTCTTTGGGACCCCCTCACCCCACCCAAGCTCTTCCGGCTTCCCACCTCCCCTCTCCCACCAGCTACTGCAGGGGATTTGTCAGGATGGAGAGCAGGGGTAAGGTACTGGTAAATATGTCATGGACATATTTCTGAGTGGACCGAGTCAGTGAATGGTACAGAAAAAACTGTGTTTACTATGTTTCAGTTTATGAATGAACTGGAAGCTCTGTAGTGAGCTATTTCTGTCCATTCATTCTGTGCTGCTGAGGCTTCAGAGAAGGATATTGAGAGCTGTGTCCTTGCTCTGTCTCAAGGGTGAAACATCATATGTCTGTTTAGGCCCATGATATCTCAGCAAAGTCCCTAATATGGCTCCTAAAAAAATGTGAAAAAATATTTTTAAAAAAATTGTAAAAATAAAATGATAAAAAGTAATAACAAAAAGAAAAAACATCTGGCACCAGTGGCAAAAAAAACAGGGTCACAAAGGTAGCACTTGCAAGCAGGCCCTGGTGTTCCGCCACCATGGGGGCACCAAGAAGCTGCTGAACATGTGCACTGCGGGACTGCAATAAGGGGCCCCAATGGGAGTAAAGGGCCTTGGAATCTGTGGAAAGGACCCCAGGCCCAAAGAGAAGGGTCCTGGCCAGGGGAGCCCTTCATGGTTTCTTGCACAGGGTCCTGAAGGTTCTAGTTATGCCTCTGGTTATAATTAATTATAATTATGTGTATTTGTTTAAAATATGTTATTTTTTAATTGAACAAGTTAATACTATGTTGTAAATAAATAGATTCTTAGGTCACACTGATACATGCAGAGTCATGACCTTTAAATGTCACGTTGTAGAATCTAGATGTAGATTAGTATAGCACACTGTTGTTAGAGCTTGTCAATCACAATGTATGAGAGGTAATGAAGAATTTGTCGATCAAATATATAATTTAGAGAATGTCCATCTAGTTAAAGCATATAAAAGTATTGGAAACTGAAAAGGATTGCACATGAATCAGACTCACGTCGTCTCGCACAGACACATTAATGGGGTTGATTTACTGAAGGCAAATCCACTGTGCACTGCAAGTACACTTGGTAGTGCAGCCGCTGCAGATCTGAGGGTAAGATCTGAAATGAGGGGAAGCTCTGCTGATTTCCATCATCTAATCATATGCAAGCAAAAATGCTGTTTTTTATTTTTCTTGCACCTCCCTCTCAGATCTACAGTGACTGCACTTCCAAGTGCATTTGCAGAGCACTTCCAAGTGCACAGGTGCACAGTGGATTTGCCTTTAATAAATAACCCCCATTGCATTCACATATATTTGCATGCACACTGATGGACCCCACCCTCTTTCAGAACACTTGCTTCTTTTTCACTCACAAAGCCTAGATATGCTTGCTTGAAGCACATGCCATAACTTTATTCATTCCACTTTTATTCATTAAATTGTTATTTTACTTACACTGAACTGTTATATTTGTTTTACCTTTGTATTGTATTTTTGATGCGATTGTGTGATATAATCACACTTACTTTTATTTTGCTAGCTATTTCAATAAACTTATTTTTCACAATCTCCCAAGATACTAAAAATATGTTATAGAGAAGATAGTGCTGCGCTATCACAGTAATGTGCAAACTTCTCTACTAATAATGAAACAATAATGAAATATAAAAAATGACAGTGAATTCTTGTGCAAAACCACAATTGCATGGACTATGCGACTCAAATAAGAGTGGTGCATGAATAATTTCATAACATGTGTAATATAAATATTCACATACACACCAATATGAAACTAATACCTGTATATACTCATTTGTCAAAAAACATGATATATAAAAATAAAAGTAAACCAATGTGAGAAAACCTAAATGTAAATATAGTACATCCTTAGTGCAAAAAAGGTAAGTCCTTAAGATGTGTTTATGATGTATTCCTTCACCATATATATATGTGTGTGCCCATATATTTAAAGCTTCTTTTTTTCTCCATGTGTCACTTCGGTGCTCTCTAGCCTCTCACCTCAGAATTGCTTTAGATAAAGTGTTTAGTGATATCTCACAGATGGTACTGTTGTGTGGTAAGCCCGCCTCTAGGGGTCATCTGTGTCCTCTCCCAGTCCACTGCTTTATATGCTGGAAGTGTGGACTCTCTGGTGTTCCTACAGGGTCCTTTCTCCAAGGTTAGGTTAATATAAAAGATATTCTCAAGGTGTAATATCGTTTGAGCAAGTTTATTAAAGCAAAGCAACTAAAACTCACAATTAAAAAGCTACAAACCAGTGAAAATCTACGAGTACTTGTACTGACGTCACTTTTGGTATGCCGGTATGCCTCCATTCACGCCACTCTTATTTGAGTCGCATAGTCCATGCAATTGCGGTTTTGTACAGGAATTCACTGTAATTTTCTACATTTCATTATTGTTTCATTATTACACGTATAAAAGTTTGCACATTACTGTGGCAGCGCAGCACTACCTAATCTATAACATACTTACCTAGTAGCTGTGGATAAGCTATAGAGTGCTAGCAGCAGCCTGACCCATTCTTACGCACAGTGATAGTGCGAGAGTAGCACCTATACATTTATCACTTACAGTTGTGCTCATAAGTTTACACACCCTGGCAGAATTTATGATTTCTTGGCCATTTTTCAGAGAATATGAATGATTTTGCATCTGTGCCTCTTATTTAGTTAGTCCTAATTTGGAGAATGAGTAGATTCATCCAACCAAATAGGGCATGATAATCCTTCAGACAATTGGAGGATATTGTTTTGACACATGAGGGCTATTTTCCCTACCAATTAATTGCTGGTCACCAAACCTAGTGAATTTTGATTGCCAAGTGAGTTATATTAGAAAGGTGTTGTCTGCAAGCATTCACAACACTCGGAGGCATATTTCATGGATGAATTTGGATGTGAGAAATCAGATACACACTGGAGGAGGACTTTTGTAGGTGATTTCTTTTTGTATGTTTTTTTACCACTTGACCCCCAGGCCATATCTGACATACATATAAAAATCAGCATTTTTTGGTAGAAAATTACTTAGAACCCCCAAACATTAATTAATATATATATATATATATATATATATTTCTTAAGCAGATTTTTATATCAACTTTATTGCTATGACAAGGAAAGACCAGCATCCCTTGTGATAGCATGGGCCAAAACAGGTCCTCTTTACGGAGAGAACTGGGTTATTTTTTCTAGGGAAAGGTGTCAGCAAAGGGGGAACCCCCTTCCGCTGCCTGTAAAAGCGATTAAGTGGATGTATAGCTGCTCGGATTACAAGGTAGGGAATTGCCTCCTAAAAAATGGTACCAGGATTATGGTTGTAACCTCAATATGAGGCTATATATATATATATATATATATATATATATACAGCAGTATTGAGGTTCTTAATTATCTTCAACATTACAGAATAAGTCCAGTTGAATGTGACTAACTACTACTAGTTCTGCTATCTATGAAGTTGTAATTTTTGACCACACATACATTTAAGATGGCATATGTTAAAAATTAATAGAAAACAAATACATGCTTTAGTGTAAAAGCAGGCTTATTTCAAAATCGTGTATATTTCCACAGAACATGTTTTAAAGCTAAGGGTTATTTAGCAACATATGACAATTGTGAATGCTGTTCTAACTAACTATAGAAGGGTATATTCTGTTTGGACTGATAGTATGTTTAAGAGTATTTAAAGAGTAAACTAATTCAGAGTTACATTAGGAAGGTGCTAATTAGAATTCACTCCCTCTAATCCTGCAATTACCAATTACTTTGATAGAAATGTAAAGTAGTTTGTTCCCTATTAGTCACATTCAACTGGACCTGTTCTGCTCATCTTGATAGCTAAGCCATCCTGAGCTGAATAAAAGAGAGCCTTCCCAAACATAATTATCAGAGCTTGCGCACACGTGCACATGAGAAACATAGGCAGAAAGCAGGCATGACATTTGCACTTGTATTTAAGATAACGTGCTACATAGGAAAACTGTTACAGAGGGTTTATATCTCTTTTTAAGAGAAAAATATAATTTTTATAGTACCATGGCTAAGCTTTACCAATTGTCACCCTGTCTGTGCAATGGGAGTGTCATAACTAGGCATTTGGGCAGTGTTATTGGTCAGTGGGATGATTAACATCTTCCTTTCCGGCTTATAGCAGATTGATGGTTGGGCGGGTCAATCTTCCTCCTGAGTGGATGACATATGATGTCCTCTCAGAAGGTGGCACTCACGCGGTGCCATGCAGCAATGTGATCTGCCTCTGGCTGTGTCCCGCAGACAAAGCTGATGACTGATCAGTATACCGGCTTGCTGCCAGTACCATGTGACCACTGTGACCAGTGACAGCAGGTCATATGACAGTGGTAAACAATGGATGGCTTTCTTTCATGCCATCAATTGTGTACAATTGTGTTGCTAGCTGTGATTTATCAATGTGATCACATGGTACAGACAGGGCCAATCACAGCCCATCTGTACCATGTGATAAACTTTGACCAATCACAGCTAATCACAACAAAACAAACTGAATTAATCAATTTCATTCAGTAAAATGCTTGCTTATAGCAATGCAATTTACTGCTATAAGCAATCATAATGTGTAAAAGAAAAAAATCCTGATCGCTACCCCAGAGTAGTACAATGTTACGATGGTAACATTATATTGCTCTGGTTACAGTGTGTTAAAAAATATACATAAATAAAAAAAAAATATTAAAATACCACAAAATCAGCCCCCTCCCCCCTTCCTTCCCATAGAATAGGCTTTTCTGGCTAATAAATGTAGTACCAGAGAGTGGTTATCTGCCCTTAGGCAGAATTTGAGTTTTACAAGTTTAAAATTGAGTACAGGTATCTGTATGTAGGCCCCAGACATGCATTTTCTCTGGAAATTTATGTTGTAGTCTCACGATGAAGTCTTTTGAAATAACTTTTACCAGCCTGGATAACATTTTCATTTTCAGAAGTTGAAGTCCTTGTAACAAATTATTCTTTTTTACATATGTGCAATCTATATAAATGCTAACTTTCTTAATTACTATTCCTAAAATTAGGCATTATATTCTGTGCAAGACTTAGAAACTCATATACAATATCTTAGAAAAATATGACTAATAATGCAATGAAAGTGTATAATTTGTGGCTCTATGCTCCACGATTTACATGAATGAGACTGCAGTAAATTAGATATAGTACAATTAATTATCTTAACTAAGATCCCATTTATATTAAAATGCCAAACAAATATAGCAATGTAAATGTTGCCATTAAATATTTTAGTAATTGACAATAGAGTTGACAATAAATGTTATGTATTCTGTTTTCACTAATAAGCATACGCAGTTAAATTAGCAGTTACATTAGGATTATAAATTATGATTAGCTGTGCAAATATCAATTAAATATTAATGTAGGAAATGAGTAGTGGGGGGATATTACCCACATCAATCTAACTAAAGAATAAACAAATTTCTCGTGAAAATCTAAACAATGGATGATACAATTGGGCTGATTTACTAGGAGTTGAGAATATTCGCTCAAAAGGTTGCATTAATATTTACTTCAGTAACACAGCCACGTGAAAAGCAAGTTCCTGTTCACTTTGAATACCTAAACCGCTGGCAACAAAAGTGAGTACACCCCTAAGTGAAAATGTCCAAATTGGGCCCAAAGTGACAAAATTTTGTGTGGCCACCATTATTTTCAGCACTGCCTTAACCCTCTTGGGCATGGAGTTCATCAGAGCTTCACAGGTTGCCACTGGAGTCCTCTTCCACTTCTCCATGAGGACATCACGGAGCTGGTGGATGTTAGAGACCTTGTGCTCCTCCACCTTCCGTTTGAGGATTCCCCACAGATGCGAAATAGGGTTTAGGTCTGGGTACATGCTTGGTCATTCCCTCAGCTTTATCCTCAGCTTCTTTAGCAAGGCAGTGGTCATCTTGGAGGTGTTTTTGGGGTCATTATCATTTTGGACTACTGCATCATCAGTGCCTGACCTTATAAATGCACTTCTGGAAGAATGGTCAAACATTCCCATAGACACACTCCTAAACCTTGTGGACAGCCTTTCCAGAACAGTTGAAGCTGTTATAGCTGCAAAGGGTGGGCCAGCTTAATATTGAACCCTATTAAAAGGGTTGCTCGGTGAACATCCACAAGAATTTTGGCGTTTCACCTTATCAAGGTCAACATGATGTGCTAATTGATCCGAGCTTCAGTCAGGTCCATAAATATTGGGACATCGACACAATTCTAATCTTTTTGGCTCTATACACCACCACAATGGATTTGAAGTGAAACAAACAAAATGTGCTTTAACTGCAGACTTTCATCTTTAATTTGAGGGTATTTACATCCAAATCAGGTGAATGGTGTAGGAATTACAACAGTTTGTATATGTGCCTCCCACTTTTTAAGGGACCAAAAGTAATGGGACAATTGGCTGCTCAGCTGTTCCATGGCCAGGTGTGTGTTATTCCCTAATTATCCCATTTACAAGGTGCAGATAAAAGGTCCAGAGTTCATTTCAAGTGTGCTATTTGCATCTGGAATCTGCTGTCAACTCTCAATATGAGATCCAAAGAGCTGTCACTATCAGTGAAGCAAGCCATCATTAGGCTGAAAAAACAAAAGAAACCCATCAGAGAGATAGCAAAAACATTAGGTGTGGCCAAATAAACTGTTTGGAATATCCTTAAAAAGAAAGAATGCACCGATGAGCTCAACAACACTAAAAGACCCGGAAGACCACGGAAAACAACTGTGGTGGATGACCGAAGAATTATGTCCCTGGTGAAGAAAACACCCTTCACAACAGTTGGCCAGATCAAGAACACTCTCCAGGAGGTAGGTGTATGCGTGTCAAAATCAACAATCAAGAGAAGACTTCACCAGAGTGAATACAGAGGGTTCACCACAAGATGTAAACCATTGGTGAGCCTCAAAAACAGGAAGGCCAGATTAGAGTTTGCCAAACAACATCTAAAAAAGCCTTCACAGTTCTGGAACAACATCCTTTGCACAGATGAGACCAAGATCAACTTGTACCAGAGTGATGGGAAGAGAAGAGTATGGAGAAGGAAATGAACTGCTCATGATTAGAGTGGAGCGAACCTCTGGAATTTTAGGTTCTGCTGGTCCGTCCGAACTTCGGGACAAAGTCCGGGTTCGGGTCCGGACGGAACCCAAACGATCGCACGGACCCCGCACCCCATCAATGGGGACCCAAACTTTTAGGCACAAAAATGGCTGTAACAAAGTCCTGGAAAGCCCTAGAGGGCTGCAAAAGGAAGTAAAATGGGGGTAAG
>BLSH010174537.1:573344-592735 GCA_018402905.1 Glandirana rugosa | reverse complement strand
TAAATTTCAGCCAATAATACAGGTGGGGGTAAATTGCAGCCAATAATACAGGTGGGGGTAAATTGCAGCCAATAACACAGGTGGGGGTAAATTGCAGCCAGTATCACAGGTGGGGGTAAATTTCAGCCAATATCGCAGGTGGGGTACATTGCAGCCAATATCACAGGTGGGGTAAATTGCAGACCCCCTGAAGTCGGGACAAAGTCCCACACTTACCCCATCTATTAGCAGGCTGGCAGTGTGCAGAATCCGACGAGTGGGGAGCGTGCTCTCCGTGCTCCAGTGACATCCTCCTTCTCTTTCGAGACATGCATCCATTAGGATTGCCTGTCTTCTCCACCAATCAGGAAACTGGTAAGATACCGGCGCTTCCTGATTGGCTGAGAGTGGTTCCCAGTTAGAAAGGCAAATGAACATTTGCCTTTCTAAAGTCTTGTGGCGGCACGCTTTGTGCCACAAGCCACACTTTAAACACTTAAGGACCGGAAGGATTTCCAGCTTTAGGACCAGAGCCCTTTTTGCGATTCGGCACTGCGTCGCTTTAACTGAAAAATGCGCAGTCGTGCGACGTTGTACCCAAACGAAATTTGCGTCCTTTTTTCCCACAAATAGAGCTTTCTTTTGGTGGTATTTGATCATCGATGCATCATTTCTGATAGCCGCTATAAACAAAAGAAGAGCGACAATTTTGCAAAAAAACCCAAATTTCTTACTTTTTGCTAAAATACAAATCCAAAAAAAAAATATAAAAAAACTTTTTTTTCACCATTTTTGGCCGATTTATATTTTTCCTCATATTTGTGATAAAAAAAATTGCAATCGGCGTTTATTGATTGGTTTGCGCAAAAGTGGCCTGGTTTACGGATGATGAGAATTCATTTTTAGGGTTTTAAATTTTTTTTTATTTTTTACTAGTAATGGCGGCTATCTGCGATTTTTAGCGGTACTGCGATATTTCAGCGGACATGTCGGAACATTTTGACACTTTTTGGGACCATTGGCATTTATACAGCGATCAGTGGTATAAAAATGCATTGATTACTGTGTAAATGTCATTGGCAGTGAAGGGGTTAACCTGCAGGGGGCGCTCTAAGGGTTAACAGTGTTCCCTGAGCGTGTTCTAACTGTGGGGGGACTGCCCTAGCTGGGGAAGGGAAGTGATCACACCTTCCATGTAGAGGAAGGCTGTGATCACAGCCCTTCCCCCCTCACAGAACGGAGGTCCGTGTTTACTTACACGGACCTCCGTTCTTTCACTCCGGGGGGGGCATCGCGGGTGGCCGGCGGAGATCGAATCCTCCGCACCCGCTCCCTGGCCCTCCCCGGACACAGTGAGCGCGCGGGCGTGCCTCCGGCGGCGCGCGCGCGCTCACTGGGCTCGATCTCGCGGCAGCCGTCATATGACGCCGATCCGCGCTATCGAGCCACACTGTCGCCGTCAATTGCCGATCAGCCGTCGGCAAGCGGTTAATGAAGCCAGCGGTTAATGAAGCCAGCGGTTAGAGCCGTAGGCTCTAATGAGACGCTTCATGGACACCCCTGCCGTGGTAATTTTCTGCAGCCGGCACCACAAAGGGGCACGGGTGTCCATGACAATGAGGGGGTGACAGGAGAGAGGGGGCGGCGCCCTTGCACCCTGATGGATGGGCCGCCACTGCTAACCGCTGAGACAAAGAAACATAGAAGAGATTTCCTAATTCAGGGTAAAATTTGGGGTAAAAGATAAGTTTATTAATAGGAGGACAGGTCCACCAAACATCTCTGATAAGAGACATGACAGAGCCAGCATAATTCCGACTGAGATGGAAAGATGCGGTGTAAATTGATGGAGTGCTACCATCTCATTAGCAGTTTAAAATGACATTCCTAAGTGTCACAAGCCAATGAAAATGTATGCCTATTATTAAACATTGGATCCCATTCCTCTTCCTGAATTGAAATACCTAGTTCCATCGTCCAATTTACCGTGTACACGGGTAAACCTTGTAAATCTAAATTAGACAATATTTTATAGATCTTAGATATAGTGTGAGTTGGGGCTCAGAAGATTTGCACAACTGCTTGAATTTGGCGAGCAGCCGATGGATGGAAGTTTTCTGTGCCAGAGAGCAGTAGAAACTCTGTAACTGCAAATAGAGAAACCAAAGGCCTCACATCTGGCCTTATGTAGTGAAAATTTGAAAATGAAATGAACACATTTTTTTAAATCATATGCAGAATTTGCAGCCAGAAAGATTTATCTCAACTTAGAATAAATTTATAAATGAAGACCAATAGGGAGAGAGGGATTATCTAGTAATGGTGTAAGAGGACATCGGGTAGAAGATATTGCGGATAAATTTAAATAATGATGCCAACACTCTAAAACTGTATAGGTGATCCGTGGCCAGGAGGAGCCCTGTCCTATATCTTTGAGCGACCCACAGGGCAGCTTTAGGATGTAGTGGGGAAGAATCCATTTCTAATTGGACCCACTGTTTATCGTGGGAATAACGGAACCAGTGCAGAATACAGGAGAATATGACTGCCTTGTAATAACGCTCTAAATCTGGTAGAGCAACGCCTCCGCATGCTTTTGATCGGCAAAACATTTTCCACCTGATTCATGGTTTTCCAGATAAATTGTAAGAAACAGTTGTTTAGTTTATCAAAAAAGTTTTGGGCAATTTTATGGGTAAAGCTTGGAACATCTACAAATATTTAGGTAAAATATCCATTTTAATGGCGTTAATTCTACCAAACCAGGATAAAGAGTTTTGAAAGAGTTGGAAGTTCAGATTGGGTTTGTGTCAGAAGAGGAGAGAAGTTTAGATCATAAATAAGTGAAAGATCCGTGGGGATCATCACTCCTAGATATTTCATGGCTACATGCTGCTGATGGAAAGGAAATGAGGATGCTAAGGAAAGGATTTCCTCACTAGGTAATAAAGTATTCAATATATCTGATTTGGTTAAGTTGACTTTAAAATGACTTAAACATCCAAAAATGTTAAATTATTTTAGAATAGAAGGAAAACTGAGCGTGGCTGAAGTAATGTAGAGTAAGATGTCATTTGCATAGAGAGATTTTATAATCCAGTTCCTTAGTGGTAATGCCGTGTATGGAGGGGTTGTTACGTATAGCCGCCACTCCATTGTTCTCACGTATAATAATGGTAATAGACGATAACCCTGGCGAGTCCCGTTGTTAATCCTAAATGGGGCTGAAAGAGTGCAATTAGTTTGTACTTGTGCATGTGGGGTGGTGTATAATGCCATTATTGTATTAATCATATTGTTGCCCAGGTTGATCTGACAGAGTGACTTTAATAAAAATCTCCAGCTAAGACGGTCAAATGCCTTTTTTAGCATCGATTGAAAGCAAGCAGGCTTGAATCTGACGCTTCTATGCTAGAGAAATGATAGAGAGAGTCTTAATAGTATTGTCAGAAGCCTCTCTAGATCTTACAAAACCAGTTTGATCAGAGTGAATTATATGAGGGAGTATTGGGCAAAGCCTCTTGGCCATCATTTTTGCATAAAAGTTTATATTGTTGTACAATAAAGAGATAGGCAGATAACTACTTGGATTGGTTTCATCTTTGCCTGGTTGCACAATTACGGAAATATGGGCATTTAGGGCCTCTTGTGTAAATAATTGAGATTCTGAAATAGAATTAAATGGCATTAGAAGTGGAATCAAATCTTGAGCAAAAGTTTTATAAAACCGTTTAGAAAAAGCCATCCGGCCTGGAGCTTTACCATTTTTTACAGACTGAATAACAGCTAAAAGTTCATCAGAAGTAAACAGAATGAAAATGTTTAATTTTCAACCTCTAAGGAATAGTGAGCAATACCAGAGTTAGACTGCGAGATATTGTATAGAGAAGAATAGTAATCATGAAACCTCTCTAAGATAGCAGAGTTACTATAGACCGGGCCCTTGCCCAGGCGAGATAATTTCAAGACAGATGGTGGTGAAATGTTTGAATGAAGAGATTTCACCAGAAGGGTGCCACTTTTGTTTCTGTATTCATAGGAAGTCCTTAAGAACTTATCACAAGCCCTCAAGGATTGCTGATCGAGAAAAACATAATTTGGTTCCTTACATTATCAAGCTCAATTCTATCCTTATCACAATTTGTATTTTTATGTTTTGTTTATAAATCAGAGAGGTTTCGAAATAAGGCAGAGAGTTCTACAGTTCTAGAATTTTTAAGTCTTGCCCTGTGCAAAATAAGAATGCCTCTAAAGACACAATTTAAAGCTTCCCATCTGATAGATGGGGCCAAATTGTCCAATTCATGGTCTTCCATGAAATTCAAAATTGTCAAAAATTTTTATGTCAGCAACACATACTGGATCTGCTAGTAGATTATCATTAAATCTCCAAGATCTATTCCTACAGGGGATTTCTGCAAAATTGGGCTGGCAAAAAACTGGCAAATGATCTGACCAAATTTTGGGTTTAATACTAATTGTAGGGGTAGCGTCCAGTAAGGATTTTGACACAAAATATAGTCAAGCCTACTGTGCGTTTTGTGGACTGGAGAGAAAAAGGTGTAATCCTTGTCAGAAGGATGTAAAGTCTGCCATTAGTCCAATAGCTTCATAGAAGAAAATGTATGTTTTAATCTACGAAGAGCCGAGTAAGGAATGTGGACCTTACCAGAAGATGAGTCCATTCGAGGGTCAAGAGCCAGATTAAGGTCTCCCCCTAGGATGATCTCACCCTCTGCAAAGGTTTCAAGTACATGCAGATATTTAAGTCCTTGGAAAACTTGAGAAGTATTTGGAAAATATACATTAGCAATCGTGTATAAGGTTAGTCCAAGCTTAATTTTAAGAAATCTGTATCTGCCTAGAGGATTGAGTTTTGAGTCTAGAACTCGGCATTTTACATTTTTATCAATGGCGTTTGAGACTCCTTTGGATTTTGCGTATTGATTTGTACTGTGAAACCAAGTAGTAAAATATTTGCTTTTACAGGTTGGAAAAGCATCAGAACGAAAGTGTGTTCATTGAAAAAATGTTATATGAACTTTCTCTTTATGAAGGTGATATAAAATGTGTGGATGTTTATTAGGGAGATTCAGACCCTTCACATTCAAATAACAACCTGACACTGACATGAAAATAGAAATCTATCAAGACGAACATATCTTAGGGAAAGAAGTCCTGTGAGCATCGAAGGAAAGGAAAGGGGGAGAGAAGAAAAAAAAAACACCACAAATCCTTTAAAATACAACACAAGGCAGTCCAAGGACATGCAGTGAATCTCAATTGTCCCTAAATATCTTCAGGAGAACAAAACAACTAACAAAGGAAATATTGCCAGCCAGTTCCCAACAAAAGTTAGAAAACCCTACTGTAGGGTGGAGAAACCCTAGGATAGAGCTATGCCACCAAGATATTTGGACCGCCATTGGATACCAAAAAAAAAAAAACAGAAAGAGAAAAAAAGGAGAGAGAGAGGGGGGGGGGGGGATAATATATTGAGTTTCCCTCCTATTCCATTTCCCCCCATCCTCCTCCTCTGAAACTGATCCTTAAAAATAACAACATATTAAATATTGTTACATTCTTTATAAATCTAATTAGGTGCTATTTGTTTTGCTCAGTACTTTATATGCAAAACGTTGTGCTTTATTAGATATTGAGCAAGTGGATCCAATAAATAAATAAATAAGTAAAAAAAAAACCCCACAAATAAATAAATAAGGAGGGGGGATTATAAGAGACTCAGCAAAAATATAACCCATAAATCCAGGTAGTGCAAGAAAATATCAGATTCATACTGTATCATGTATATATATATACAGTTACCCTCAAAATGATGCAGACAGATCTTAACCGCTTGCCGACCGTCAACCGCAGGTTGACAGCGACAAAGTGGCTTGATATCGCAAACCATGACGGCAGCTGTGAGATCGTGCACTGTGAGCGCACGCGCCGCCGGAGGTGCGCCCGCGCTCACTGTGTTGGGGGGGGCCAGGGAGCGGTTGCAGTGGACTCAATCGCCGCCGGCTATCCGCGATGCCCCCCCGCACTGAAAGAACGGAGGTCCGTGTAAGTAAACACGGACCTCCGTTCTGTGAGAGGGGGAAGGGCTGTGATCACAGCCTTCCTCTACATGGAAGCTGTGATCACTTCCCTTCCCCTGCTAGGGCAGCCCCCATACAGTTAGAACGCCCAGGGAACACAGTTAACCCTTAGAGCGCCCCCTGCAGGTTAACCCCTTCACTGCCAATGGCATTTACACAGTAATCAGTGCATTTTTATAGCACTGATCGCTGTATAAATGCCAATGGTCCCAAAAAAGTGTCAAAATGGTCCGACACGTCCGCTGCAATATCGCAGTACCGCAAAAAATCGCAGATCGCCGCCATTACTAGTAAAAAAATAAGTAAATAAAAACCCCAGAAATGAATTCTCATCATCTGTAAATGCGGCCACTTTTGCGCAAACCAATCAATAAACGCCGATTGCGAGTTTTTTTTTATCACAAATATGAGGAAGAATATAAATCGGCCAAAACCGATGAAAAAAATGTTTTTTTGTATTTTAGCAAAAAGTAAGAAATTTGGTTCTTTTTGCAAAATTGTCGCTCTTCTTTTGTTTATAGCGGCGATCAGAAATGACGCAGTGATGATCAAATACCACCAAAAGAGAGCTCTATTTGTGGAAAAAAAAAGGATGCAAATTTCGTTTGGGTACAACGTTGCACGACCGCGCAATTGTCAGTTAAAGCGACGCAGTGCCGAATCGCAAAAATTGCTCTGGTGCTAAAGTGTGAAATCCTTCCGGGGCTGAAGTGGTTAATATACAATGAAGGCAACAATGTTGGCTTTATACTTTATGTACTGTGTCCATACCACTATTCTTGTATATGATTGTAAACCCTTTTTAAATTTAGACGTCATTAATAAAATTTGTATTTTTTATTATTATTGAGTCACTTGAGTCCGTTGAAGGCATATCTAAAATCCCTACCCTCGGTGCTTGCACTGTCTATAGCTTTTCTGGGGTGATGCCTTTTCTGGACCCAGTTTGGATTCTATTATAGACTATCCACCTCACCTCCTTAATTCCTTTTCTACATGAGGAAGCTTAAAGGTCTGCAGTAGTTTCTGCAGATCACTCATGTATCTAAACATAACAGATTCCCCATTTTTGGTTGTGATCAGTGGGAAACCCCCATCTGTAATGAATTTTATGAGTGTTCAACGTTCCCAAAAGAGGTTTCATTGCTTTCCTCAATTGAAGTGTGCTTTTAGAAAGATGAGTCAAAAGCAAGATGGGGGAACCATCAAACTGTGTGCCCTTCGATCTTCTGGCAGCTGCCATAATAGCCTCTTTAATAACAAATAACATCTCTTATTTTACCTGTTTCCGTACTTTAATGCCTGTGGTTCTGTGTCAATCTTTATGTTGGTTGAAGGATCTCTGTTAAGTAAATTATTAAATATTGATTGAATCATTCTTGATAGTCCCTTATGATCCACCATTTCTGGCAGACCCCCGACTCCTTATGTTGTTCCAGCCTGCTCTGTTTCATGATCATCTAACTGGTAGATGATCTCCTGTAACTGGTAGGTATGATCATTCAATACCTCCTGTTGAGTATCCAAACGCTCATAAGAGACCTCGACAGCAGCTTCCATATCATTAATATGGGATCCAATATTGGATATCTCAGTTTCACATATTGCCTATCGCTCAAGATCTATTCTTGTTGGCAGGGAGCAAATGTAGGAACAGAGATGTTCCTCTTCCACTGTTGGCTCCAGCAATGATTCAGGCATAGGCTCATACATAGGCTCGTACATAGGCTCATACATAGACTCATACATAGGCTTGTACATAGGCTCGTACATAGGCTCGTACATAGGCTCGTACATAGGCTCATACATAGGCTCGTACATAGGCTCGTACATAGGCTCGTACATAGGCTTGTACAAAGGCTTGTACATAGGCTCGTACATAGGCTCATACATAGGCTCGTACATAGGCTCATACATAGGCTTGTACATAAGCTCGTGCAGCAAGTCATGGCTCACTAAGGGAACAGAACAAGGAGTCACTGAGCCAGGACACACACCCAATCCGCCCCAAAATCTTCAGCTCTATAGAGCAGGTCCATGAGGAATATCACAGGCTGGGTCACCAACACAACCCAGGCTGCTCTGTCCATCCCGCTGAACACTCGGCCATTCCAGCAGAGTCATTGCCGCAGACATAGAAGGCACAGCCTCAGTTCCAGCGTCCGGACACGCCATGCGGGTCTCCACCAGCCCAGCTTGCAGAGCAGACACAGCCTCAGTGGGTGAGACACAGGAAAAGCCACCACACCACAGCCGATTGGCCGGAAAGCTGATCTTAACTGACAGCTTAGATCCTTCACTGAGTGGTCTGATTTCAGCTGCTTTTTATTGCCCATGTTCCAAACAAAAGACTCAGGGGGAGAGAGACAGATTTGCCAGTCCTGTTCATCCGAGGCAGGGAGCACAGCGGAGACACATCTCACATTGCCACCATCAGTTAGCCCCACCCCCATTGATTTTGGAATTATTTGACCGCCTGAAGGGAGCAACGTTCACTAAGCTCTATTTGAGAGGGGCATACAATCTCGTGAGAACTAAGGATGGCGATGAATGGAAAACTAGGACCGGACACTACGAATAGCTGGTAATGCCCTTTGGTCTCTGCAACACTGCTGCAGTTTTCCAGGAATTTATTAATGATGTGCTCCGAGATATGCTGCAGCAATGTGTGGTTGCTTACTTAGATGATATTCTCATATTCAAAATCTCTAGAGAACCACCACACAGACATCTTCTGTGTGCTACAGAGGTTGAGAGAAAATAACCTGCATTGCAAGTTGGAAAAGTGCGAGTTCCATCGTGAACAAGTTACATTTTTGGGTTATGTCATTTCTACTGCCAGATTTTTGATGAACCCAGAGAAACTATTTGCAGTCTTAAAGTGGCCTGGACCCGTAGGTCTACATCCTCTACAATATTTTTTTTGGCTTTGCCAATTATTATTGGAAAATTATTGGCAATTTCTTTTCTCTGGTCAAACCCCTGACTGATATTAGCAGGAAGGACAACAACCCACATAATTGGTCTCAGATTGCATTGAAGCTTTTGATTTAATGGCTGCTTTTGCTACAGCTCCTGTGCTCGTACATCCTGATCCTACGTTACCCTTCATTCTTGTAGTTGATGCATCTGAGACTGGTGCTCTCCTGTCTCAACGTCCTGCCTCTGAGAGCTCTATGCATCCCTGTGGCTACTTTTGCAGAATGCAATTATGAAATTGGGGGTGTGGAGTTGTTAACCATCTGTAGCACCCTCTAGTGTGCTAGATTAGGAAGTGTACATAAGTTTTTTTTTGTAGAGTAGGCAAATTCAGGCTTGGTTGGCAGCCAAGCCTGTGTGTTTTGAATCTGGGTCAGGGTGAATGACTCCACAGGCAACATCTCTGATACCTCCTTCTACTTTGGAAACTTTGAGACGTTTCCAGAAGAATAGGAGTGGCGGTGAGAAGGAGCTGCCTGGAGTATTTATGGGGGCCCCAGCAATCCCAAGCAATTGGGCTGGCAGGGGGCAGGTCACCTCAAAAATACTCAGCGTCAGCCTAGCAGGGGCAGCGGAGTTTGGGGAAAGCTAGAGATGGAATACTAGGAGGCTATAGAAGGCCCTTGAAGGTAGCCACCTAGTCTGGGGGGGGTGACCTCGGGTTTGTGGCTTGGGTGTTGGAGGGATCCTCGGAAGACACAAAGAGGAGGCCTGTCCGGAGGCATGGTAGTAGGTGTGAGGACAGCAGGAGCCAGAGAGCATATACAGGAGATCTCCAGGTAGGAAGACAGCTGGCTGGCTGGTGACTAAGACAGAAGTACTGAGAGGCAGCCTGAGAGGACTGAGAAGTGGTAGTCTGGGATGGCTAAAGAGTCAGTCTGGGTGGACTGTGGAAAAGTAGCAAGGATAGAGAAAGGTGAGCTGGCAGTGCCTGACAAGGTGGTGCTGGGCTCAATAGCCACAGGAAGATAGTTGTTCATGAAGATGTTCCTGTAATGCAGGAATTCCTTGTGGAACAAACGTGTCAGGCAGCATGGATAACTGGAACCATAGTTCACAATATACAGAGATAATCAGAAAGCAGAATTGATGACTCTATTGTGAGTAAACTCCGCCCAAGGTAACAAGTCTGACCAGCTGTTATGGTGGCCAGAAATATAGCAATGTAGGTACTGCTCTGAGGCTTGGATGGCATGTTTTGTGGCCCCATTGGACTGCGGGTGATATGCCGAGGAGAAGGAAAGCTGAATTTCCAACTATGCACAAAAGGCTTGCTAAAACATGGACACAAACTGGTCAAATAACTCTGTTACCAATGGGATTGGATAAGCATTTTTAACAGTAATGTAACTGTGGGCCCTATAATTAATACAGGGTCTCAGTTCACTACTCTTTTTTCTTCACAAAGATAAAGCCAGTGCCGGAGGGAGAAGAGGATTTGCAGACGAACCCCCAGGATAGCAAATACACAACATACTCCTCCATAGGCTTATCCTCTGAGACAGACAGGGAGTAAACCCAGAACTACCAAAGTTGGGGAAAGGACCCCCAATCAAAAAGGAGGTCCATGCCTTCCCAGACAGGAAAAGGAGGGATAACCCAGCAGCATAAAAGGATGTATGCAAAAATATAAATTTATTGTGAATAAGTGTGAGAGCACAATGACATTTAGATACACACAACTGACAATGTTGTCTAAAAACAGGCACCCCGGGGTGAGGGAATGCTTAACACATTTAAATATAGATGTATAAACAATTCTAAGTAATCCCGATACGTGTATATATCCCGGGAAATCCTTTCAAAACACACTGCCACTCAATAAAGTGTGGCCAGTGGTATGAGGAATTACTTAGAATTGTTTATACATCTATATTTAAATGTGTTAAGCATTCCCTCACCCCGGGGTGCCTGTTTTTAGACAACGTTGTCAGTTGTGTGTATCTAAATGTCATTGTGCTCTCACACTTATTCACAATAAATTTATATTTTTGCATACATCCTTTTATGCTGCTGGGTTATCCCTCCTTTTCCTGTCTGGGAAGGCATGGACCTCCTTTTTGATTGGGGGTCCTTTCCCCAACTTTGGTAGTTCTGGCTAAATTTGGTCTTACTGGTGAACCCCACCTTACCCTGGGTGTGACAGCGACATATTGATTGATTTCAACCTGGTAAAAGGTTTTGAGATCCGTGTCCTACTTCCCTTTTCCCTATTTCCCTATACGTTTTTGCTTTTTTTTTTAGGGAGTAAACCCAGCCATGAGGAGGAATGGCACTAGGTTGAAGGTCAATTGTGCAGTAATAAGGCTGATGTTTAACACACACTACTAAAAGAAACCAAGTTCATTTAGGAGTTAGCAGGGCTTCTAAATTGTTTTCTCATCCCAATGTTCACTGACACTCTGGTGTCCGTTCAGCAACCTGCATCTCATCCTGGGAACACCGCGGAGAGGAATCAACGTATCGGTGAGAGGTAGCTGTGTAGCAGAGCAGTATAAGCCAATGGATTTATGTGATAAAGCAGTTTTACACTATGTAGCGTCCCCGTTATCCTTTACATGTCCTAACCATTGTGGTGAGAGCATTCCACCGGGAATGAGAGGAGAGTGATAAAGGAAGTCTAAGTGAGATTACAAAGACCACCCTGGTGACCCCAGACTGAACGAGCACTGGCAATATTGAAAAGGCAACTTTAAAGACACTTGACTAGGGTAGTTCAGATCACCCCTGCATCTCCTATGACTCAAAACGTATACCTTTACCTTACCCCACCTTTTTCTTTTCCCAATAAATACACCAGACACTGTATTGGGGTTAAATGGCTGTTCTCGGCCTTTTATTAAACCAAAACAATTTAACATCAATGTAACATCAACATTCACCAACGTAACCAGATAAAGAATGCAAAGTTGCAGATCCTTGACGACACCATCTCATATAACTCTGGACTCTGTGATACCTTTTAGTTAGGTTCTGTCCCCAGATGCTACCAACCGCCTCGAGGACTATCCTAACTGACCCCAGACTCCTACCACCTTACCCACCCGGTCAATCTGAACTGGAACCAGACTAACCGGAGGACTCCATACCTGAGATGGGTCCCCACCGTTTCCAATATACCATTCTTTCACCTTCGTCAAGGACCCCAACCGCCACCACGGCATAAGTATGACCCCTTATACTTGTGCCTGCCTCCACACCTGCAAGGCCCTCTGTATACCATCCTGCAATCCCAAACTCCAAAGGTCGATGCCCACTGCATTGAGATGAACACCGTCACCCCTCAAATATCTCCACATATCGACCTCCAATTCCGCATGCCTAATCACTAAGCCACCATTCTGAGCAAAAAACTTCCCCACCTCCTTATTCACTTTGATCCTGGCTTTGTTCAATCTTTCCACCGACCTCGCCCCTCTCCAAGCTGTGCGTGCCACTATGTCAGACCACACCACCAACATCTGCGGAAACTCTGACCTGAGCCTAAGGAAGTCCCATTTAACATCCTTTATAATCTGTCTCATGGGGCGAAAACCTAGATCATTGCCTCCAACGTGCAGCACCACTATGTCCGGGCTCCTGTCCAATCTGGCAAAATGGTGAATTTCGGGAAGAACCCTATGCCAGAGCATACCTGGGACCCCAATCCATCTCACGCTGCCAAGTGCTAAGTCAACACCCAATTGCCTACCCCTGGGTCTAACCTCCGCTCTCTTGGCCCCCCAAAAGACATAAGAGTGTCCCAAAACCCAAATAAGACATCGGGGGGCATCAGTAACGACATGAAAAAAGGGGGTTAGACGTCCCAAGTTACTACATATGACTTAACACATAACATATATAACACTAACACTCTTAATCTTATACAGATACCCCACCACCCCATTAAATGAGGTGTGGCCTAACATAACTCCTTTACCTCCTGGATTCCCATCTCCCAATCCGCTTTATAACCGACTCTGGAAGGCCCCACCTAGACGCCTCCGTAGCCGCTCCTATGCGAAATGAGTGGGACGCATACTCACCTGGAACCCGTCCAGACACCTCCAAACACCTTCGGAATACTGCGGTGAATTGATATTTGGACAAGAACGAACCATCCGCATGCCTCAGGAAAGGCCCGTCCCCACCCTGCCGCACCGCGCCAAAACTCTCCACTGCCCTTACCGGACATAAGTCCGCTCTATTGCCTCTCAGCAATTCCACTACAACACCCTTCCCCTTCTGATCCGTCTTGGATCTCCTAATCCAAATCTGGACCGCCTCCTCGGAACAAGTCACATCCTCCTGCATTATCCCGCCAGGAGCATGCTTCGAGGGGCTTACCAGCTCACTTATCCGAAAAGCCCCGTAGAACGCCAACAAAAAGGCCGTTCTAAACAAGGCCACCTCAAATGCCGACAAACAAACTGCCGATAAAGCTAAAAACACCCCACGTAAAATTTCAAAGGATACCAGACGTCGCAAATACACCCTCCGCCTCTGTCTCCTGTACCCTTTCATCGCCTGCCTAACCATGAAGGATTTAGTGAAGTCCCCTTCTCCTTGTAGCTTAAACAGACAAGCCAGTCCCGCCAATTTCTTATCTATGCCGGACACCGAGACACCCTGGGTCACATTGCTACAAACAAAATACAGTACCAGGGAAGCCATGTCCGTTCCAGTGTCCCCAACACCTACCTCCTCCTTCAATGACCACCATTCTTTCCAAACCTTGTCATAGGATGCCCATGTTCCTGCGCTGAGCGAATTCTGAATCAATCCAGCGACGACTCCAGCGCAATCTTCCACAACATGTGGGGACAGGGCACTCCCTCCTTGTCTGCCTCCGGCGCCATCTTCCGAAATTCGCTCCACTGAAAACGAGACAAAGCATCTGCTAGTTTGTTGGTAACACTCGGAATGTGTACCGCATACACAAACGTATTAAGCTTCAAACAGTTCAACACCAAATATCGCAGCAGCCTAATCACCGGGGGAGAGGAAGCAGAGAGCTTGTTAATGGCCATAACCACACCCAGGTTATCGCAATTAAAGCAAACTTTCTTATCCCGAAATGCCTCGCCCCAAATTACCACTGCCAGCACAATGGGGAACAGCTCCAGCAACGCCAAATTCTTGAGCAACCCCGCAGCATGCCATGACGTCGGCCATGGCTCTGCGCTCCAGTAACCGTGAAAATATGCACCGTAGCCCGCCGGCCCCGCAGCATCCGTAAACAGGACCAAGTCAGCGTTGCTGACTGGACCCTCCTGCCATAGCGCCCTTCCGTTAAAGGCCTCCAAAAAGACGTCCCAAACCTGGAGATCTGCCCTGAGTTCCGAGGTAAGCCTCACATAGTGTCCTGGGGATTTTATACCTGAGGTGGCCGCCGCCAACCTCCGGCAAAAAATACGGCCCATCGGAATTATTCTACATGCGAAATTCAATTTTCCCAGTAGAGATTGCAGGTCTCTCAATTTGATTTTACGACGACCACTTGTCTGCCCCACCTCGACCCGAAGAGCCCTCAATTTGTCCAGCGGCAGCCTACATTCCATAGCCATGGAATCGATGGTAATGCCCATAGTCTAGCTCCGTGGTCGGGCCCTCTGTTTTATCCGCCGCCAACGGCACGCCAAAAACTTCGGCTAGGTGTTGAAAAGTCCCCAAAAAAACGGCACAAACCCTGGATTCCGGCGGACCTATGCACAGAAAATCATCCAAGTAATGGATGATCGAGTTCAACCCGGCCACCACCCTCACAGTCCACTCCAAGAACGAGCTGAAGGTCTCAAAGAGGGCGCAAGAAATGGAACATCCCATCGGAAGGCACCGGTCCACATAGTAAGACCCCTGCCAGCAACAACCCAAAAACCTGCAACTCGAGGGATGTACCGGTAACAGTCTAAATGCCGCCTCTACGTCGGATTTTGCCATTAGCGAACCCCTCCCATACTTCCGTACCCAATAAATTGCTGCATCGAATGATGTATAGGTAACCGCACACTCACACGGATCAATACGATCATTCACTGAGCCACCCCTAGGGTATGAGAGAGGGTGGATCATCCTAAACGTGCCAGGCTCCTTTTTCGGAACCACCCCCAACGGGGATACCACAAGCCCCTCCAGTGGAGGCCTCAAAAACAGGCCACTCATGCGTTCTAGAGAGACTTCTTTTCGCAACTTATTCGACACCACATCTGAATGCTGAAGCGCCGAACGTGAATTTTGTGGAATGGGCGGAACTCCCCCTAGCGTACTGGGAATGCGAAATCCTTCGCGGAACCCAGCCTCCAATACACTCGCAGCCTCTCTATCTGGGTACTTATTTAGAAAGGGCAGCATCTTTTCCAATATCACCGGTGTCCTCCCTTTTTCCAGAACCCTCACCGTTACGGCCTTTTCCTTGCTTGAAGCACCTATGCAGGGGGTGATTGGAACCGCAGCCCGAACATTCGTACTTGAAGCGGCAGGTGCTTCCAAAACGACAGGACCCTTCATTATATTGCCAGCATACCCCTTTTTTCAAAGGGCCAACGATCCTGAGGCGGATGCACCGCCGCCCCCCCGAGAAAAAACTGGCCCGCCTTAGGCGAAGTCATTAACTTCATCCACAGGCTGATATCCTTGTGATCCCAGCGAATAGACGGGCGAATCGCATTTCTCTGGCGGAACTGCTCATCATAGCGCAGCCAACCAATTCCTCCGTAAACCCTGTGCGCCTCACCAATGGCCTCCAAATAACAAAACAAGGCCGAACAGTTTTCCGGCGCCTTTTCCCCGATAACGCTCGCGAAAATCGCAAACGCCTGCAACCAATTCGCAAACGTCCTCGGAATAAGCCTATACCTCCTCTTCTCCTCCTCCTCCTTTTTACTTTCATCTGGCTTAACCCTGTCTAAATTAAATTTCTCCAACGGCAGCAGGGAGAATATCTCCACATACTCACCCCGCCATATTTTTTCACGTACCTCCGCCTTGAGATGAGCCCCCAGCGGACCCTCGAAGCATACATATACCTCACATTTTGCCGAGTCCACCAGCCTCACCCTATCCCCCTCTTTGTCTCCCTCCTTCGCCGTCTGTGTCCCTAAAGGTCCAGCGGCGTCCACTTCTGTTTGGGTGCCTGCTCCAACCACCGATGACTGCCTACCCCTCTCCTCCTCAGCTACGGACCCCCCGGTAACCCCCACCTGGGCAAGGGGAGGAGGTGCCGGCTGATTTGCAGGGGCCCATGGTGTCACTGGCTGACAGTCCCCCCTTTCTCCTGACTCAACCTGCGCAACAATGCCCTCAAACAATCCCATAAGCCCCTATCCCCCGCTACTGACTGCGACCCTACATCCTGTCTCCCTGCCCCGGGACCACCGACCCCCTGTTCCCCACTAACTCAATAGACAGCTCAGACAACAAATTTATCTGTGACTTACCAGGCTGCGGGCCCGACACCACTCCAGCCGCCGATCCTGCCGCCCCCGCAGCCTCCAGGGTTGCTGTCTCCAATTCCCCATCTTCCGAACTGCTGGCCTCTCCCTTCGACCGGTCCGTCCGCTCATTCGTTCTCCCTCCGAACGTTCTCAGCCGCACGATCATTCACTGCACCCCGAGGGATCCTCTCCTCAACGCACCGGCTTCGGCCTCTGACGTCATACGACCCCGCCACGCGCCTCACCACGCTGGCCACCATCTGTCCAGACCTCCCAGGCCCCGCCACTGACCTGGAGGCGTGCCCTCCCGACCGACGAGGACTGCAGGCCTCCGCGCCTGCACCACGATGTCTCTCCTCCTCCACCCAATAAGAGCAGCCGGCCGCTCCAGGCAACTGGCCGGCGCTCGCCGCACCAACTCTCCCATGCCGGGCTGGCATACCGACTGGAGCATCGCCAGCAATGCCAGCCGCCTAACTCCGGGACCTGACGACCAAGGAGGGGACCGGTCGCGATACAGCACCTCCATCCCCCCCCCGCAGGCTCCGCTGTGGACGGGGATTCCTCCTAGGCACCGCTCCCACTGCTGCTGCCTGTTGCTTGGCAGGGGGTCCTGAAGGGTCCGGATTCGGGCTCCCAAGGCGGTGCTGAGCGCTAGGGGTATGTTCTGGGCTGAGGCGCTCCGGAGGCCTAGACCTCCGAGCCCGTGTAGTAGTAGGCCTCGTCTGCAGAGGAGCCTGCGTTACCCCTTGGAGAGATGCAGCCACTTGCTCCTGGCTGGGCCATGGACCGACGCAGCACCCCTAATCTGCTGTAACAGAGCCTTCAGTTCGCTCATAGCTGCAGTTCTTGAAAAACCAGCGTTGAGAAGGGATACAGCACACGCTTCTTCGCTGTGTCCTGCTGCAAGTGCCTGCCCCTCTTCCTCCACCCTTAGACTACACTGTGCAGCATCTCCCCATCACCCCGTCCACCAACCAATCCGTTACCACCTCTCCCCCCTTTGACCAAACCCCCCTTTTAAACCTGTTCTGCCTGGTTTTCCTTCCACCCCTGTCATGTATTTACTTCACCTATCATTTCATTCCTGCTCCGTTCATCTCTTTCTGGTGAGTGCATTAACTTAAGGGAGATAAGCGCAGGAGGTGAAGAAAGGAAGGAATTTACCAGAAAAACGTACCTGGGAAGCACCATCTGGTTTCACTGAACACTTGCTTGAACCCTGAATGAACGAACACTGAACACACACCAGAGTGTCAGTGAAAATTGGGATGAGGAAACAATTTAGAAGCGCTGCTAACTCCTAGATGAACTTGGTTTATTTTAGTAGTGTGTGTTAATTGTTGTGTTTGATTATAGCAGCAACTGATCTTATTAGCAATCCTAAGCGCTGGGTTTAGTGACTGTTGTGGAAACCCTGTGACTGAACAAATTGATTAGATTGATTTACATAAGGCTGATGTGGAGGCAAAATACTGGCCTGACCTTTGTCAAATGGTATTCCTCTGGCAATGAAGAGAGTGAAGATGTGCAAATGACCTTAACCACTTCCTGAAAACATAGATTAGTGCATTGTGGTGACCATGAGAGAACCTCTGCTCTATGCCAATCAAATGTAGGATTGTGCCTCTGTAACCAAGGTTAACCAATGACAACTGTGTAATCAGGTGAGGAAATGACTTGGAATTTGATTATCTCATGGTGAAGAGACCCTACAGCCATGGCCAATAGAGCGGTTCCATGGGTCACCTGGGCAGGCTGTAGAGTTCTCCCATCAATAGCCTCAATGGTAAGTGGGGAGGCATGAAGCTGCAGCAGAATTAAGTGCTTCAACATGAAGGCACTATCTATGAACAAGCCTGCAGCCCCAGAATCAATAAGTGCCTGGGTATTGATGGAAAATTCAAACCAGAAAAGGGTAACTGGAACTAGAGGCTTATTCTTCAGGATAGCTGGAGACACAAAGATGTCACCTAAGGTCTGTCCCCTACAGGACCTCAGGTGCAGGCATTTCCCAGACAGGTTGGACAAGACTTCAAAAAGTGACCTGCTTGGTCACAGTAAAAGCACAATCTCTCCCTTCTCCTAAAGGCCCTCTCTTCAGCAGAAAGACATGTGAAGCCCAGCTGCAGGGGCTCTACTTCACTGTAGGACTCAGGCCCAGAAATCATGGGAGGTGAGGGAGGCATGGTTAGAAATGCAAAGCTCAGAGCCAAACATACAGGAAGCTTCCGCAAGTGCTCCTCAAAGGAAGGACTCTCTCGGAGTATGGCATCAATTAGAATGGTAAACGAGATCAACTCCTCAAGATTCCTAGGTATATTTCGAGCTAAAATCTCATCCTTAATGTTATCAGAGAGACCATGGGAAAAAGCAGCCATGAGAGCCTCATTGTTCCAACCAACCTCTGCTGCCAGAGTACGGAATTCAATAGCGTAGTCGTCAACAGTACCTTGTACCTTGTTTAATGGATATGAGGCTTTTGGCAGCAGAGGTGGAGTGACCGTGAATATTTAATACCCTTTTAAAGAAGGCCACAAACTCAGGGTGATTCTGGACAACATATTTCTGTGTCTGCCATTGAGGGTTTTCCCCAAGCCAAGGCTTTGTCAGATAAGTGCCAGTGAGGTGGAGACGACGGTTTTCGGAGTATAGGTAATTTGTTCCATGTTCCATGACAACTGCTGATGCGATAACTTAAGGCATGAGACCGTCGTCTCCAACCAACCTTGTTACTCCGAGAGTACCGACGAAAAAGGGTACCAGAGAGACTATTGTAATTCCTACTCTAAAATCGAGCTTTATATGGATCCTTAGAACTCCTCAACTAGAGCAAATGGTAAGATTAACTACGGTATGAGGCTCTCTCAGGAAGGAAACTCCTCGTGAACGCCTTCGAAGGACATACAAACCGAGA
>BLSH010174537.1:381607-417456 GCA_018402905.1 Glandirana rugosa | reverse complement strand
CTACAAATGCACGCCACATTTTTTTAGATATTTATTTGTAAAAAATGTTGAAACCCATTTATCATTTTCCTTCCACTTCACAAATATGTGCCACTTTGTGTTGGTCCATCACATAAAATCCCAATAAAACACATTTACATTTTTGGTTGCAACAAGACAAAATTTCAAGTGGTATGAATAGTTTTTTAAGGCAGTGTAAATACTGGCTGCAACTAACCCTATAATGCCAAGTTAGTGTGGTCAGTAAGAACAGGGTAATATAAATAACCAGCGTGAAACAATCTTGAATGATAAAAGAAGACTATGAAAATCAGTAGAAATTCATGTCTAAAATAATGCATTATTATGGACTTTCCCCCTGTGATCCTACCTTGCCACCACCTGCCTGTCACCTTGGAATTGTTTTGTGAGTGAACGTTTATTGTATAATTGTATTCTTTTTTATAAACTGTGCTAAACCATAAGTGGCTTGGTGCCTTTCAACTTTTCACATCCACTCAAGGCAACATCCTGTATATAAGAAGGAAGAGGAGGGAGGACACCCCATAGTCTGGTACTGGCAAACATTATTTTAATAAAAACATCCATATACTCATAAGTTTAAAATCAAAAACCAGCCAGGTACTAGCATGTAAGACAAATTCTGCCCGCACAGATCAGCATGATGATGTTTCCACCTTGATGTGTATTGTCCCAAAGAATGTCTTCAGAGGGTTGCCAGAGAAGCCAATGGATGTTTTTGTAGTGACTTTGTACCTCATGGAATAATTATGTTAAGATTTTTGTTGCCTTACATTTTCCGTTTCCTACAGATGGACAATACAACAGAAGTTTTGCATAGAAAAGTCATATTATATCTCCAGATGGTGAAGTAGAAGATTATGGCATCACCTCTGATTCTTTAGAAGATAACCCCATTGACCCAAATCTCCATCCAGCAGCTCACTGTACAGATCTGTTATCAAATTCCCCCTCACCTGTGGAATGTTTTCAAGATCATTCCCATCCCATCACCCACACGTCTCATAAAGGAGGAGAAATGTCTCTGTGTGGGAAATGTACTGTGTATACATGGTCAGCATGTGGAAAGTGTTTTCCTTGGAAATCAGCCCTAATGAGACATGAAAGAGTTCACACGGGAGAGGAGCCATTTTCCTGTTCCGAAGGTGAGAAATGTTTTTATTGGAAACATCTCCTTATTAGACACCAGTGGAGCCACACAGGGGAGAAACCCTTTTCATGTTCAGAATGTGGGAAGAGTTTTGTCAATGGTCCGGATCTTGTTAAACACCAGAAAATTCACACCGACGATCAGCCATATTCATGTTCAGAGTGCGGGAAAGGTTTTAAGAGAAAATTGCATCTAGTTCAGCACATGGTCCACGTAGCCATATTCCTGTTCAGAATGTGGGAGAGGCTTCTCATTTAAATCTCATCTTGTTGGGCATGAAAAGACACACGCGCGGGAAAAGCCATATACGTGTTCTGAATGTGGAAGAGGCTTTAACTATAAGTCAACTTTGTTCAAACATATGAGAATCCACACAAGTGACCACCCTTAGTGATACACTGAAAGCAGGAAGGAGTTCTTCTCGATCCCTGGGATCAAAAAAGACTTCCAGTATCAGGATCCACCAATGAATAAGCATGGGCATGCACAAAAATCTGTACTTCTAAGAAGGAATCTGCAGCACTATACAGATTTTCTGTTTTCTCATTTGTTCACAGGAACATTAACAATAAATTGACATGACTTGAATTCTTCAGCCCTATGTTAAAAATGCACCATGTTACAGTTTTGATCACACTGGTTCTGGTCTATTACATTATTGTCGATGGAAAACAGATGTCCTTGTTTTTTCCAGGTTGTTTAGTGATCAGGTAGGCTTTTAAAAATGAAAATGTCGGGGTAATTTCTCCTAAAAGTGATATTTAGCAATAGGTGTAGCCTGGTGGGTAGGCCTCATCTTACAGTATGCCTTGGATCAGTGTTTCTCAACTCCAGTCCTCAAGGCATACCATCAGGTCATGTTTTCAGGATTTCCATTATTTTGCACAGGCGATTTGATCTGTTTCACTGCCTTAGTAATTACTGCACCCGTTTCATCTGAGGGAAATCTTGAAAACATGATCTGTCGGTGCGCCTTGAGTTGGGAAACACTTCCTTGGATACCTCATCAGTGAAATCTCCCACTAAAATTCCTGACTCCGTTCCTGTCCTCCTGGGAGTTTTAGGTGTTCCTGTCCACATTTATGTTTTCCAGCTCCTCCTGTTTCATTCTCCATAGCAGCCATTCTCAACCAGGATTTTGTGGAACCCCAGGGTTCCGCGAGCTGTGTCTGACTGGCCTCCCATGTTATTGTGCATTCATGGTTCTGGGTCCAATGCCACTTGGCAAAGCCAGCTGCCTGATACCAGTAATTGTTTTAGCTGTCTGTAAGGGGTGCATTATGATTACCACTTTACACGAATATCCTTCCTATTGGCTGCTGCTGTAAGGGACATTTTTCCTTTTGACCACCAATAAGTTGGTTTTGACAAGGGTTCCCCAAGGCCGGAAAATTATTTCAAAAAAGATTGGGAAAGGCTGTTCCATAATAGAATACAAAATCCAGCAGAGATGGTTGGAACTCCTTATAATGGACACATCAGGTATGCAAACCCAGGAACTTAGCACGGAGATCTCACCAATGTTTTCCCTAGAGATAGGATATTGTTCTTGGAAGACTTTTCACAAGGTTTTGAAGTATGTCTGTGGGAATTTATGTCCATTAAGCCAAAACAGTATTGTGAGGTCAGGTGCTGATTTTGGATGAGAGAAAACGTAGCCTGTAATTAGTGTCCAAGTTCATCTCAAAGATGTTCAACAGGCTTGAGGCCAGGGCTCAGGCCACTCAAATTCCCCCACACCACACTAGTCAAACCATGTCTTTATGGAGGTTGCTTGTACAAAGTTGTACAGTCATGCTGGAATAGAAAAAAAAACCCTGGAGGTGTGCAATTGTTTACAATGTCAAATTCATCCCTGCAGCTCCTCCAATACATCTGCATAATCAGACTTCTTTCTGGCTGACAGTGGGCAGACTCTCTCTCAGTTGTAGTCCTGTCAGCAAAGTAAGCATTTTCATTATGCAGCTCAATCAGAGGAGCTATTAGAATCAAAAGATAAGAAATTGATAAAAGACAATTATAAAATGCAGATCACTATTGGAGATTCTGCCAAGCCCATATGATAGTGGGGAAATTGAGTGGGCTGACTTTATCAGCTACTGAATATTGAATAAACGTAATTATTTACTGCATCTTCTTCAAATACCTACATTTTAGAGAACTTTTGGGGCTGCAGTAGCTGATTACAGCTAGCTATTAGCCAGAGACGTAGCTGGAAGCCACTGTAGGATCCAGAGGATGGGTAGACTGAGCCAGGGAAGAGAAGGCCAATAGATAGTCAGATCCTACTATTTGGAAGTGTTTGGATTCCTGTTCAATTTGCAGCCCTGGTTACTCCAAGACAGTCCCTTTTAACCCAGAGGAACCTTTGCAATTAATTTCAGGTCACTGGGAACCCCAGTAAAAATTAATTGATCAGGCTCCTTGTGAAGTATGTCCCTTTCATTAGTGGTCAATAAGGAGAATGCCACCCCTTCAGACAGCTAAAAAGACCATTGGTGTCATACTGCTGCATAGCTCCCAACTGTCGCTGATTAAAGGGACTGTCTCTGATTTGGAACAAAGTCCCTCTTTCCTCCTCATTTGTCCTTCATTTTGGTTCGATCTATATAGTTGTACCAGGTGTGTCTAAAAAGTTTGGTGAATATATATATATGTGAAACCAGCGCAAAGGAAAACAAACAAATGAATGTATAAAGGGAGCTGCACGTGTGTCGGTTGTGATAACCAAAAAATAAGAGGCAAAAAGACCGCGCTCCCACCATAGGGTGATTGCTTTTTAAGTTACCTCCTAAAGTATCCACTAAACATAATGTGAACAAAATGTGAAGTATATAATAAGTTACTGCAAATTTGATACTCCAATACTGCAAGTGCTACATAAATAAATAATATGGTCTATGTGATGGTTGGATGCAATCCATACCTCACATAAGTCATATGGAGTGCTCCTAAAAAATAAATGCAATGCAATAAACCTCATACAAAGTGCATTCAAAACAGATAAAAACAGTATCTGAGGCAATCTGAAAATCGTGAAAAAATGCAAAACAAACTATTGTGCAAAAAGCAATGTGCAAAGCCTTGTAGTATAAATGGTGCAGATAAGTCCAAATAGTCCCAGACCATCCAATCCTCAGCCAATCTGATTGAAAAATGGAAAGTCCGACTTCCAATAAATGATCAGCTAAGGATGTGTGCATCCACTGATGGACCAATATCAGACCGCTGAAGCACCCTTTGTACTATGACGATCCTTCACCAGGCACCCCGGTCACACAGCCTACTCACCGAATGGAATGGATTCCCATAACAGGAATCACAGGCGCTTTAGGTGATAAGTGGGAAACTTGTCCTCCACGGCTCCAAAAGGGATCACTGCTGGCATGAATAAATGAAGCTTCCTTGGGCTCGATAGAGGGAGAAACAAACCAAACGGGTCCAAAATGGACTCTTGATGACGTTAGCTTGTATGCTGACGAAACGCAGCGTCGGGCAATGTGATTTCCGGTCTCGTCATTTCCGCTGTCTGCAATGTAGGTGGACTGCATTTGGCGTCCCCTGTTTTTACCGCATGTAGCATTTTTTTACTATTAAACTGACGTACTTCACCGTTTTGGACCCATTTGGTTTGTTTCTCCTTCTATCAAGCCCAAGGAAGCTTCATTTATTAATGCCAGCAGTGATCCCTTTTGATCCCTCCCTTTATGTAGCACTTGCACTTTATTGGAGTATCACATTTGCAGTAACCTATTATATACTTCACATTTTGTTCACATTATGTTTAGTGGATACTTTAGGAGGTAGCTTAAAAAGCAATCACCCTATGGTGGGAGCGCGGTCTTTTTGCCTCTTAAAAAGTTTGGTGAATGGTATTGAGAAAAAAACAAAGCAAACAAATTACCTTTATTGGCCTTCAAAATAATCACCATCCTTCACAAGATGCTTTTGGCAACATAAGCATAATTGGAAACTGTCAGCAAAGGCCTCTTTAGGAATCGATCACAGAAACGCTGTCACACATTCTTGCATTGCCACCACGTCCACAAAACATGCGCCTTTCATAAAGCTCTTCAGGCGGGGAAACAGAAAGAAGTCTGCAGGTGCCAGATTAAGGGAGTTTGGTGGATGCCACTTGGACTTCGGATCAAAGTGGTAGCACCAGGTCTCATCCCCTGTGACGATGGTTTGCAGAAAGGATGGATCCTGGTCACACATGCTAATGAAATCTCCAGAGGTTTCCATCTGTTTTGCTTTCTGTTAGTCTATCAGCTTGTGCCGCACAAACCGGGAACAGATCTTCCTCTTACCCAGATCTTCGTGGACGGTGGTGATCACCGTGTCCTTCCTAATGCCCAATTCCCCTGCCTAGAGTCAGTCACTGATCTCATGCAAGCATTTGTTGCACTCCCTTGATCATATCTGGGATTCTGAATGTCAACGGCCGAGTGGAACATGGCTCATTCTCAGTTGTTTCCTTCCCGAAGCAAAAGCGTTTGAACCAGTCTTAATAGGTAGAAAGGTAAAGTCCAACTCGACCACTGGGGATGCAGATGGGGACAGGAAATGTGTCCTAGCTCCAAGCTGCAGCAATGTCAAAAGACAATAAGCTTCATAAGTCGCACATCATGAAGCAGAACCATGTGCATGAAGTGAGATTAATGGCAGCTTCAGCCTGGACTTCAGCCAGGCCATGCCCCCAAGGTGTTTTGCTCTGCCCCTTGGAGCTTAATCACGGGGGGCACACTGTGAAATGTTTGCCTTTTGACGGTTTCCTGGCACTGGCCACTCATACTGGTTACTCTCCTACATCTTCTTATGCGGATTACTCCAACACACGGGCTGAGGCAACATTTTTTTTTTTTTTCAAAAACATTTATTTAACATAAAAAAATAGATATTCCAATGTCACAACTATAAAGGCTAGTGCAGGTTACATAAGGCTACCTGTAAGCTATTTACAGCAAATGTTCACCAAATGGAAAAAAAATATTAAAACTAAGAATATAAAAGGGCACATGTATGGAAAGCTTTAACCCATCACAGGTTCCCATTCACAGCAGGAGGATATCCTTAGTCAAATATTGTCTCTATATATGAGGCGGCAAAGATTTGTTGTACCCTGAAAACAGACCCACTACTGGGAGTTTTCATAGTTTTGGAAGGGGGCTTTCACTAAACATGTAACAAATGATATGACACATTCCTCTTAAAGTGGGCCTGAATGCAAAGTGTGAAGATCTGGAAATATTTGTGATTAAAGCTAAACTTCAGGAATGATATTTATTGCCTACTTACATTGGTCCAGTCTGAACCATTGTATGTATACCTATCTCATACCTGATGGACTGCTGGGAAGTTGACAATCCCTGTAGTAGTATGAGTGATTATAGGGATATCTGCTATCTTCTAGGTCTTGTGCATGTGGCTTCCACTCTGCACACGAACCACCCCTTCTGTCCACATTGTCCAATCAGAGAATGCCATCTATTGACTGACTGTCCCACTGTGATCGGCCTACAGAGGGGAAGCTACTCGGCACAGAACCCAGAAGATTGCAGCTATGACTGTAGTAGCACTGACTACTACATGGATTGTTTGCTTCCCCAGCGGCCCTCCAGGTATAAGATGGACCAATGTAAGTATGCAATAAAGACCACACCTGGAGTTCAGCTTTAAGAAGTAACCTGAAAATTGTGCTCTTTGCTTTAAATTCCTCCTGAAAGCTAGCAGTGCCCTTCCTTGCCTAGGCACTCTAGAGCATAATAGTCACATATCTGCAGTGTGAGATCCTCTAATGCACTGATGTCCCAAAATGCTAGTCTCACTAGATTTAAAAGAAGATTTGGAGATGTTATTATTGAGCTGCTCTCTGTTCTCCTTGTTGGAAAGAAAGCTATACCAGATGACTTGGAGTTCAAGCATTTACCTGTTTCATTCATTCCGCGGATCAGTGCTTTCTCCACCTCTCCTGCTGCTTCTTGAATATTACCCTATCAGTCATCAGTGGAAACTCGAAAATCTGCACCTCTATCAAGATGGCCACCAATGGAGGAAGACCACAGGCAATACTGGTGAAGAGTCCCTTGCCCCCTATAGTACGGGTCCTTTTTAACAAACTAACATAACCAGTCTGCCCATTAGGAGCATAACGCTATTACCTCTACATATTGCTAAATAAGTGTGTACGGCGCACATCTTTATGATCGTTGATATTAACTGGAAGTGGTGTATTGGTTAGCACTTCCTGGTTTATATCTCAACACTACCTGCCTGAAATTTGCACGTTCTCCATGCTTCTTTCTAAATTGGCCCTAGTATGTGTATGCATGTCAGGGAGTTAGGGACCTTAGACTGTACGCTCCCAGGGACAGATTTTTCATTAGCCTACAGGTACTCTTTTTAGAGAGGCGCCCACCAGTAATGTCGCTATGGGGGTATGAGGGACCCGCCAGAGGGGTGACACCATCAAGTAGGAAGTGAATCTGACCACCATGGTGTCACACCTCTGGTGTCAGCACTCTGCACCAACAGCATCATCAACCAACCACGAAATTGGGCCCAATTAGCCATTTTCCCTCGCCGGTGTCATGTGACTCGTTAGTGTTACAAGGTGTAAGGTGTGAATGGGGAGCAGGTGTGTTAAATTTGGTGTTATCGTTCTCACTCTCTCATACTGGTCACTGGAAGTTCAACCTGGCACCTCATGGCAAAGAACTCTGAGGATCTGAAAAAAACACTGCATCAAATTGGTCTGCATGGCTGTCGTCCTAGAAGGAAGCCTCTTCTAAAGATGATGCACAAGAAAGCCCACAAACAGTCTGCTGAAGACAAGCCGACTAAGGACATGAATTACTAGAACCATGTCCTGTGGTCTGATCAGACCAAGATAAATGTATTTGGTTCAGATGGTGTCAAGCGTGTGTGGCGGCAACCAGATGAGGAGTACAAAGACAAGTGTGTCTTGCCTACAGTCAAGCATGGTGGTGGGAGTGTCATGGTCTGGGACTGCATGAGTGCTGCCGGCACTGGGGAGCTACAGTTCATAAAGGGAACCATGAATGCCAACATGTACTGTGACATACTGAAACAAAGCATGATCCCCTCCCTTCGGAGACTGGGCCACAGGGCAGTATTCCAACATACTAACAACCCCAAACACACATCCAAGATGACCACTGCCTTGCTAAAGAAGCTGAGGGTAAAGGTGATGGACTGGCCAAGCATGTCTCCAGACCTAAACCCTATTGAGCATTTGTGGGGCATCCTCAAACAGAAGGTGAAGGAGTGCAAGGTCTCTAACATCCACCAGCTCCGTGATGCTGTCATGGAGGTGTGGAAGAGGACTCCATTGGCAACCTGTGAAGCTCTAGTGAACTCCATGCCCAAGAGGGTTAAGGCAGTGCTGGAAAATAATGGTGGCTACACAAAATATTGACACTTTGGGTCCAATTTGGACATTTTCACTTAGGGGTGTACTCACTTTTGTTGCCAGTGGTTTAGACATTAATGGCTGTGTGTTGAGTTATTTTGAGGGAACAGCAATGTACACTGTTATACAAGCTGTACACTCACTACTGTACATTATAGCAAAGTGTCATTTCTTCAGTGTTGTCATATGAAAAGATATAATAAAATATTTACAAAAATGTGAGGAGTGTACTCACATTTGTGAGATACTGTATATATGCTGCCATAGGTGAGTACTTATGGTGTTAGTGAGTTGGGGGAGGTATTTCTTGCCTGTTATCTTGTATGTAGTGATAGCGATATCTGTGTTTTTAGTATGGTAATTTTTGTATCTTTTATATTAAAGACTAATTGTGACCACTTTACTGAGATCAATGGAATTGCATGGATGTTTTGTAGCCATTTTACTACCAGTCCTGACGAAGTGGAGCGATCTACGAAAATGTTGAAACGTAACACTCAATATAATGCAAGCATAAAAGTGTTTTTTGTAATGTGTCAAAAAAAATAAATGTACTGTATATCACGTGATCCTTTTAAACATTTATATGATGTGACTAATAAACCTGGATGTTTTTTATCTTCATGTGCTGAATTTATATCCTTTAGGATGATGGCAATCCAAGTTATCATCCTGCTTTTCTCCCTTATTTATTGAAACCATTTACAAGTAGGCACGTCTAGGAAACTCCCATTAGAGCCCCTACCTCCGCTATGATGTGACCAATAAACCTGGATTATATTTTATCTCCACGTGTTGAATTTATGTCCTTCGGTATTGTCCAAGTAAGAAGATGATGCCACTCCAAGGTGGCATCACTACTTTATTGAAATTATTAACAAGTAGGCAGGCCTAGGAAATTCCACTTGTGAGTCCCACCCTTCGCTCAATTTTAGAGAACGGTGAAGGAGCAGTAATAACATGGTGGTTCCTGTGAGCTCATACAGCCCATATGGAGAAGGGAGATAGATGCCCATCTGGATCCCGATAGGTGATAAAAGCACTAAGTGCTCTTTCCCTTCTATCAGGTGTTACATCCAAACACAGGAATCTCAAGAAGAAATGTGACATAAGCTAGGAGCTTTGTAAAAATTCCTCTTTGAGAGCTTGAATATGGCTGTGTGAAATTTGCCATGAGGGATTCTTTCCACTTAAAACATCAGCCGCATTCAGAACAGGAAAAGATCTCCTTGGATACGAGTATGCTCTTATGGGTAGCTAGATTTGATCTGTCGCCAAAACTTTCCCCACATTCTGAACATGAATTTGGCTTCCCCCTGTGTGAGTCTTCTGATGAGCGACAAGTTGTTTTTTCCAAGAAAAACACTTTAAGCATTCTGGGCAAGAAAAAAGCTCACTGCCCATGTGAGCCAACCGATGTGAAATCAGATGGGCTTGCTGTTTAAAACATCTGCCACACTCAGAACAGGAAAATAGTTTCCCAGGTGTATGAGTTCTCATGTGCCCAACCAGAATTGTTCTTTCACGAAAACACTTTCCACATTCCGAACAAGAATACGGCCTCTCCCCTGTATGAACTTTCCTATGTGTAGTAAGATTAGATTTTCGGGAAAAACATTTCCCGCATTCAGAACAGGTATACGGCTTCTCTCCCTTGTGAGTCTTCTGATGCCTGGCGACATCAGATTTCTGTAAAAAACACTTCCCACATTCAGAGCATGAAAACTGCTTGTCACCGGTGTGTGTCAACTGATGTGAAATGAGATGGGCTCTCTGGGTGAAGCATTTTCCACATTCCATGCAGGAAAATGGTTTCTCTGAGGTGTGGGTCCTCACATGGCTAATAAGAGTGGACCTTTCGCTAAAACATTTCCCACATTCTGAACAGGAATGTGGCTTCGCCCCCGTGTGAACCTTTCTATGAGTAATGAGGTTTGATTTTTGGGAAAACCGTTTCCCGCATTGGGAACATGAAAACGGCTTCTCCCCCGTGTGAGACCGCTGATGCTTTGCGAGAGTGGATCTTTCGGCAAAACTTCTCCCGCATTCTGTGCAGGGAAACGGCTTCTCTCCTGTATGAGTCCTTTCATGTGAAATAAGATGAACTCTCTGCTTAAAACACCTCCCGCATTCCGAACACGAGTACGGCTTCTCACCCGTGTGACTCCTCTCATGGGAAACCAGATGGGCTCTTTGGTGGAAACATCTCCCACACTGCAAACATGAATAGGGCTTCTCCCCAGTATGAACTTTTTTATGTGTAATGAGATTGGATTTCCAGGAGAAACTTTTCCCACACTCCGAGCACGAATATGGCTTCTCCCCTGTATGAGTCCTTTGATGTCTGACAACGTCCGACTTCTGGATAAAATATTTACCGCATTCTGAACATGAAAATGGTTTTTCACTGCTGTGCGTTGATAGATGCCTGTGGAGAAGCCATTTTTGAGCAAAACATTTCCCACATTCAGAACATGAATATGTTTCCACCACTGTGGAAGTCCTCTGGGTGACATATTCTTCACGCTCAAAACTCAGAAGCGTTTCACCCCCTCTATGAGTAACAGGATGGAAGCGATCGGTAAAACTCATGCCATTTGTAGAAGGATGGGATGACACATCTGGATTGTGAGGGGGTGAATGTAAATGTCGAGTAACAGGGTTTCCTTCTGAAAAATCATATGTGATGTCACTGCCTTCTATCTCCCCATCTGCAGAGCTAGTGGCATGTTTCTCCATGTTGCATCTCTTGTGCCAACCATCTGCAAGGAAAAAGAGTTTGCATGGGTTATACTTAGCAGCTGACTTAATAGTAATTTACAAACTGCTTTGTAGTAAATAGATAGCCACAATTGACACCAATACCATTTTTTTTTCAACACTGGAGTGATATTCAGATTCTGGAATCTTTCCAAATATGTGTCAATGGTTGTTACTAGACGTGCAATTTGTTTTGTTCCGAATTAAAATTCGGACAAATGTTTCCTTATTCAGAAATTCTGATTTATCCAGATTTTGAATCACAACGAATCCTCCAAAATAACAAAACAAAATATGTCCGAAATAACACAAGTCAAATTTGATTTGTACAGTATTTGGAAATTAGTAGGAAATGAAAAATAATGCTATTCTTAGATGTGAAAAATTTGGAAGCCACATTCAAATCGAAAAAGAATTTGAAAGCTAATAAACAAAACTAAACAAATTCTGAAAACAAAATGTAACAAATTTAACTAAACAAAATTAGCCAATTAACTAAATGAAATTAAACATATTTTTTTCTTTCTGCACATGTCTAGTTCTCACAGTCCTCTACTTCCCTATAAGTAGAACACACAAAACATCAAAGGAACACCGCCAGCTAGTAATATGTATAATGTTTAAACATCCACTGAATTCCTATATACTGTGTGTATATATGTTAGAAGGCCAGCATGATGGCCAAATTTATGGGAGGAGCCTGGAGGGTATTTAGCACCACACCCCCCCATGCTCTTTGTTGGTTCCAGTGCACGATTGCACATGTTACTGGGCCGGCTCTCCCCAGCTCACTTCATGTTTGTTAACCTCCCTGGCGGTAATCCCGAGTGTGGCTCGGGGTGGATTTTCAGTACCAAGAGCGGTAACCCCGAGCCACACTCGGGATTGCATCGCTGGATCCAGGCAATGTTACTTACCTTGTCCCCTGGATCCAGGGTTGTTCTCCCGCGGTGTCAGCGTGTCTCTCCGCCGCCAGATGACTCAGTGTGCCGGGCTCCATTCCCTGCGAGCGGCGCGTCGCACGGGGACGGAGACCGGCAGGAAATTTAAAAAGTTAAACACACAGTGAACATACAGTACACTGTAATCTTATAGATTACATTACTGTATGAAGTCATTTCACATCCCCTTTGTCCCTAGTGGTTTGCCCAGAGCCCTGCATGCACTTTTATATAATAAATGTAATTCTTTCTGCCTGGAAACATGAGAATGTCCATAGCAACCAAAAAGTGTCCCTTTGCGTCAAAAGTGGTTTTTGATCAGCTAGAAAACAGCAATAGTAAATAAGAATCATTTGCAGAATTGAGTGATACTGATTTTTGGGGAAATTTATCATCAGAAACTGAAAGTGACGACAGCGACAATTCTGCAAATGAGCAAATTTCTGCGTTTTTGGTTTGATTACATTATTGAATAAATTTTATTACTATTATATTATTATTTTTGATAATTATTTTTAGTTATTTATTATATTATAATTTATGATTTCATTTTTCAAACTTTTTCATACCCGGGATGTCTACTAGACTCTTGTTAGGGACAGATTTAAGTGAGTTATTCCTAAGAATTACAGGCCTACAATATAAAATGCCAAATTTTCATGCAAAATAATTGTACCGCTTTCAGCACCAAAAATCTGAAATAATCATCCCGCCAGGGAGGTTAATCTGTGCGTTCAATTACCAGTGTGTTGCAGTTTCTTAGTTTGTGGTCTGCGTCAGCGGTTCTCGCTCGCTGTTGCAGGTAGGATTTGAATCCTTTAATTTCATACGCTATGTTACAATTCATAATGTTTCCTATCCTGCATCTCCTTTTGTACTTAGCTGCCTCCAAGTTGTTGTCGGTCCCGACATCATACGGCACAGGCATGGTAGATTTGAAGGTTCCCTCTGCCTATTTTATGATTCATTTGCAGAGCCAAGCCTCGAGCCACTGTCGGCCGTTATCCAATATCACTCGATGCAGGCTTTGTTGCTCACAGCATTCACTGTCTATGGGGGTTGCCATCGCATCCATTGGGTGATTAGCATGTATTGTTTGCACAGGCTTCTGTGGCTGTTTGAGGTGGTAGTTAGACCCACCTGGGCCTTGGCTGCACTCAATTAGCCTCGGGGGTGGTTGGTGTTCAGTTGAAGCCATAGTGCACTCCACAACCAAACTTGTATCAGATTAATTTCATGCATGCTACAACCAATTTGTATCGATCATACCATTTACCTCACAATCGATTTGTAGCGAATCCATTGCATACTCACCACAATCTGATTCGAGCCTAGTCAAAACGGTTCGTATCGGATGCATCACACACACCGAGTCGCATCAGACCATGTCACTTACTCTCTTCGTTTTATTACCCTATCTACCGATTCGTATCGGTTCATTACTTCCCTTCAACCAATTTCGATCGGTTCATGTCATTTTCTTGACAATCGATTTGCATCGGTGAATGTCCTACCCCACAAACGATCCATATCAGATACTGACCACAGTCCAATATGTACCTAGTTAGCGATTCATACCAGTCATGTTGTTTACCCGATCCATGTTATCTTCCCGATCGGTTACCCTTCCTACCGACTCGCATTAGTTCATACCATTTTTCACTACCAAATCGCATCGATTCACGTCATTCCTTACTACCAATTCGCATCGGTTCATGTCAGTTCCTATTGCTGATGCATGTCGGTTCATGTTATTCCACTACCGATTCGCAGCGCTTCCTGTTATTTTCTACTACCGATTCGCATCGGTTCACGCCACTTCCTACTACCGATTCATGTCATTTCCTATTACTCATGTTGGTTCATGTCATTCCACTACCGAGTCGCATCAGTTCATGTCAGTTCCTACTACCGATTCTTGTTGGTTGACGTCATTCCTTACTACCGAGTCGCAACGGTTCATGTCAGTTCCTACTACCGAGTCACATCGGTTCATGTCACTTTCTACTACCGACTCATGTTGGTTCATGTCGTTCCACTACCACGTTGCATCAGTTTATGTCAGTTCCTACTACCGAGTCGCATCGGTTCATGTCAGTTCCCACTACCGAGTCGCATCGGTGCATGTCAGTTCCCACTACCGAGTCACATCGGTTCATGTCAGTTCCCACTACCAAGTCGCATCGGTTCATGTCAGTTCCCACTACCGAGTCGCATTGGTTCATGTCAATTCTTACTACCGAGTCGCATCGGTTCATGTCAGTTCCCACTACCGAGTTGCATCGGTTCATGTCAGTTCCCACTACCGAGTCACATCGGTTCATGTCAGTTCCCACTACCAAGTCGCATCGGTTCATGTCAGTTCCCACTACCGAGTCGCATCGGTTCATGTCAATTCTTACTACCGAGTCGCATCAGTTCATGTCAGTTCCCACTACCGAGTTGCATCGGTTCATGTCAGTTCCCACTACCGAGTCGCATCGGTTCATGTCAGTTCCCACTACCGAGTCGTATCAGTTCATGCCAGTTCTTACTACCGAGTCGCATCGGTTCGTGTCAGTTCCTACTACCGAGTCGCATCGGTTCATGACCGTTCCTACTACCGAGTCGCATCGGTTCATGACACCATTCCTACTACCGAGTCGCATCGGTTCATGACACCATTCCTACTACCGAGTCGCATCGGTTCATGATACCGTTCCTACTACCGAGTCGCATCGGTTCGTGACACCGTTCCTACTACCGAGTCGCATCGACTCATGCCATTTCCTACTACCAATTTGCATTAATTATGTTTGTGTTCTGCCGATTCAAATCGGTTTGTGTCATGCCACTAATTATCGTCAATTTATCTATCGATTTGCATCGGCTCATGTTATTTCCTACCACGGATTTGCATCAAAGCAAATCAGTTCACATGTAATTTAAGTCGACCCACATTTTGCTAAAGCCCACTACCATTTCATATCGGTTCGTGTCTTTTCCTTACTACCAATTCGTATCAATCCATGGCATCGTTTCAAGTTCCACACCAAGCACAGTTACAGTTAGTTTGGCCACACTACACCCCCCCCTTTCTATTTACGATCTTCATCCTTCACCTATCTATAGGTCAATTTTGCAATTGCAGCAATTTATCAGTACAGGCTTTTGAAAGCATGCATTCGAGCACCACGTCTTGCAAATCGCTGGAAGCACAGGTACATGTTACTCCATACATTACAGCAAGCAGGCATTGCGATCACTGCAAACACATGTTGTCATTTAAGCCCCTAGCAAACGCTGCGATCAGGTAACTATACAAACCCCTTGCGATCTCTGTCAGCATGTACAAACACAAACGTCTTACAAATGCTGCAAGTGTGCTTAATGAAACGCCTTGCAAATCGCTGCCAGCACGTTTTTTGACACTCCCCGCAACGCTGCAAGCATGCATTTCAAACTTGAACTTCTTGCAATCGCTGCAAACACATTTTTGTAACTCCTTGCAATCACTGTGAGCACGCATCATCGCAAACCCCTCGCAATCACTGCGAACACTCACTGTCAAACTCCTTACAATCGCTGCATGCGTGCATTTACGTAAATTCCTTGCAATTGCTGCGGGCACGCATCAACATAATACCTCCCAGTCACTGTGAGCACACATTTACATAAACTCCTCGCAACCGATGCGAGCACGCATCATCACCAATCCCTCGCAATCGCTTCGAGCAAGGACAAACACCACCCCATTACAAGCACATTCTCCGTGGCACACAATCAGCCACAAACCATTTTAGTGGCACTTAATCAGCCACTCATCTCCAGCGGCATTAACATACGGGCCCACTCATCGTTTCTCTGTCATTTCTCCTTAGGTCAGTCAAGTTCAGGTCGCATCCTGCATCAGGTTGGACGTTTTCCCAGAAAAAAAAAAAAAAGAAGAAAAAACCCTCCCAACGTAGGGATCGCTTCTTCATCAGGGCCACCCACATAACAAGGGTGGGACAGCCCGTGCAGGGAAATAAAAGAGAGATTACTTTTTCACCCATGTCACTCCTACTACAGGTTTGATCCATACCAGGACCTTAATGATAGAGCGTTAGTCAGGTGTAGTTCACGGGTCTTTTCTGTCACATTATTCTGCAGCACTCTGTCACGAAATCTTCAATTTTACATTCACCATTCGGTATACTAAGGTTGGGCGTTGGTCTCTGAAAAGAGTGTAATGCATAGACATATGTGACAGTAACTGACTCTTCACCTCACAGACAAGGTCGCTGAACATCAACTTGCTGACAGTACAAGAGTTAAGCAGACAGAGCCTGCGTCATAAATCTACAGACCGAAACATTCCTACATAGGCCGTACCAGACTCCAGCTGCATGCCCCAGTACGTCCTGGGGCTCTAGCCCACACGTTTGTGCTCAGCACAGGCAGGCACCTGAGCTATGGGTTACCTGGCCAGTCACCTCCTGGCTCACCTCAGGTGCCACGCACTTTCTTGAGTTTTCTAAATTTCCACTATACAGTGTTCTATGACTGTAGAACACCGTCGGCTCTATCTATGCCTGTCATTTTGTTCCTGTACTTCTCTTTCCTCGTTCTTGAATTTCTGTATCCCACTCCATTCTTTTTCCCTCTTCCACACCCCCTTTTGACACACCCCACTTGTTTTGTCTCAAGACTAAATTGAATGTCACCGACACGGAACTCTTTTGTCACCACTTCTCTGGCCTATGCTCCCCGCTCTGTGCCGTCTGCCAGCCAATTGGCCACACTGCAAACTGGTGCACAAGTGTGGCCACAAGACCCTTCAACCCCCTTCAACCCCCCCCCACCACCACCTCAGGATTCCACACCGGCCTCATCACTCTACCTCTCTCCACTCACGAGTGCAAAAAAACCTACAGTCTGCAACTTTTGACGAACAGGCCATCAATACCCTGCTACAGGCCAAACTAGACAAGGATCTGTGATCGGTCCTTTCCCCCAGTAACCTTCCAAACCTGGAGACTCAGCCCTATTGTGCTTGTCAAGGGCAAGTTCTCCAATTAATTTTGGGTAGGGCACAATTTTTTCTGCACCTCCCTGATTCCTTTCAAGGAATTTTCCTTGAAAGATATCAGACGACGTAGCTATCCAAGCAGTCTTTTTTGCAGAGCCTGTCACACCGAGCCCAGTGTCAGATGGTTATCCATTACGTAGATGATTTTCTACTCATCAAGCGACCAGACATACCGCCAGTAAACCTCGATACGTTGAGAGTGGTGTTCAACAACTTCTACGTTCCAATAGCCTAACACAAAGTGGAAAGCCCGGCACAAGCCATCACCTTCTTAGGTGTCACTTTGAACACGTGACCTGCAAGCCAGCCTGCCTCCCCACGAACTAGCCCATATCAGGTCGGTCATTCATGACTTTACTCTCTCGCAGGGGGTACTAGGAAACAGATGCAGACATTGCTAGGGACGTTCAATTTTTGCGATAAGAATTATTCCTCAAGGTCGTACTTTTATTTCATGGCTCCTAGTTTTCCTTACTCAGGTACAAGGAGCTGACCAAATCATTAGGTTAGACCCGGCAGCCATAGCCGACTTACCAATGCGGGATGAGTTCCTCACAAATTGTTACAGCATATTAAGGTTATCCCCACGGCATCAGCTGCATCACCACAGGTAGTCACACAGCTTCTACAGGCTTTGCTGCAATTTTTCGGCCATCACTGGTTTGCAGGTCCTTGGCCACCAGAAATCCTGTGAATTCTAGGTTTCTCTGTCATCCTGACTTTTCGAGCTGTACCCAATCGTGGCAGCTGCTCAGGTCTGGGGCCACACTTGGACAGGACAAACCATGGTCTTTGCTACTAAACCAGGCTACAGCCAAAAAACGTAAATAAAGTAGGTTCAAGTCGCTCCCCATTCGAACCACCATTCTATATACCCGTAAGCATATCCAAGGCAAAAGCAAATCACAGCGGATGCGTTATCACATTTCAACTTTGGCTCTTTTTTCAGCAGTATCCTGGAGCCGACCTAACGCCCCACACCTATCCCTCCTTGGTCACAGCTAACCATGGATTGAAATGGCCAATGGCAAATGCTTGCCCATTACGAGCACCATCTTTAGAGACATGTCTAAAGTCCTCGCACGGTCCATGTTCGGGGTTCAGCCCAGTCTAGTCATTCAAGCGGCCATCTACCTATCCTACTATGTTTTTTTTGCGGCCTAATAAATTCACCATCAACAGCACTACCAGCTAGGTATCATACAAAAGCCACTTAACCAGCTTCTAAAACCATTATGTCCGTCACCTAGAAGTCTCCAAACCCATAGGATCAGACCCGGGGTCGAAATCGGCCTCTTCCAGACTATAAACTCCTGGTGCCCAGTTGCAGTGCTTGGCTAACTGCCAACTCACCTACCCAGTCACTCCGACTCTAGCCCATTATTGCCTTTCCCTATCAGCCCATCAAGTGGCAACCAATTCATCAGGCACGTCAAAATCTTACTGTCCAACCTTTGGCCTTGACCGCGGCCGGTACTCTGGACATTCCTTTCGGATCACAGCAGCTTCAGCAGCATCTCAGCATGCAGTTTCGGACCACGTGATCAATAAATTAGGCAGATAGAAGTCCGCTGCTTGGCTAGACATTCTGAATCCTCAGTTGGAGATGACAAGCCTTTGCCAAGCTTGCTCATTGATCATTGTACCAATCAAGGACTACTTCCCTAAACTGCATATTTTTGCCCCCTTCTCTTCGCATACCGACCAGATAACCAAGGCACACCTCAGGTCTATTTATGTTGTAAGTCTTGTTGCGGGTTTATGTGATCCACATCTCTCTTCGGTCAGAGGGCCACGACCATATATATAATTGCCTTGCCCCATTGGAGCAAAATGAATCATTATTTATAGGGTTTTTTTGCCCTCCTCTGGATCAACTGTCATTATAGAGTTCTGTATTTGGAGGTTTTTCTATGAATGTATTCTTTTTTTTCTTAGGCTGATATAGACAGACTTATGTCTTTTTTTCAGCCTGGCTGGCTATGATACCATACATTCAGTATATATGTACATTCAGTTGCTGAAATGACTTACTCTGATTTTACTGCTTAATGCAAGCTTATCACAATGTGCATAAGAAGCTGCAGCAAGTCAAATAGACATCCAACATCATCTATCGCTTTCCTCCCCAGCCTTACTGTTCCTGCCCCCAGGGCCAGTACAGGGCAGGGGCTGGAGGGGCCACTGCCCTGGGTGGAGTGTGGGAGGAGGCACAACAACACTCAAGCATCACTCTTTGGGGTTGATTTACTAAAGCTGGAGAGTGCAAAAATGGGTGCAGCTTTGCATGCTAGCCAATCAGCTTCTAACCTCAGCTTGTTTAATCAAGCTTTGACAATAAAACCTTGAAGCTGATTGGTTTCTGTGTGGAGCTGCACCAAATTTTGCACTTTCAAGCTTTAGTAAATCAACCCCTTTGTCTCAGACTCTGCAAGCTAAAGGCTGTCCAAAATCAGATCTGATATTGTACCCATACCTTCTGCATGCTTCCCTGCCGCTTTCTGGAAAGAACGCAAACATTCTCCCAGGCACAGGTTCCTGACACGCTGGGCAGCTGGACTGGAACAGTGAGAGCTCCAAACACAGGTGGGCAGAGCAGGCAAACAACAGTACACTGCAGCCCCGATCACTGCTCTCTGCTCAGCACAAGGAGCTCTCCTCTCTCCTCCAGCAGACTGAAGATAAGAAAAGACAACAGAATGCTTTTCCTCCTCCTGTGAGTTTCAACCTGTTAAGCCTTCCAGATTGTGCTGTGCTGTGCTGTAAACCTGTGCCGACCCTTGCAGGTTTAGTAAGTTGAAATTGAAATGTTTATGAATAGGTTAGGAATACACTGGGACTTGTCCGGCTCTGCATAGATGTATTGCACACACACACACACACAGACATGAAAATCATGCCTTTTAATGAAATATAGTGTGTATGGAAAATACATCTATCTATCTATCTATCTATCTATAAATAATGTATAAAACCTATTTAAAGATTTGACCATAAACAGGAGGTGATGTGATGCAGCCCAACTCCAGTAAAGTGTAATAGTCCACTCTTGTAGTGCTGGAGGTAAGCTTGTGCTTGCTCCAGCCAGCTGCAGCGCTCTCCTCCTCCACACAGACCTCAGCATTATCTATACTATACAGGAACATGAGGCTGGAGTGTGACCACAGCCACTCACAATTCACCTAGGAGTTCCACAGGACCAGTCACAAAAAAGCCTCCTGGAGCAAGGAATAAGGTAAGGCTGGGTACACACGGATCAAAATGTGTTCATTTTAGCAGGGACCAGATACATTTTGATCTATGTGTGCCCTTGCTTGTTAAAAGCTGCCCAATCACATCAGCTTCTGTAGAATGGGACTGCTGGAAAAACGTGTTGGGTCAGCAGTTTGCAGCCAATCGGCCGCAATGCTGATCAGTGTATTCTGACAGAGAAGAGTCCCCACTGGCAAAATACATCTCAGTAAAGGGGATTTATGCACCCACCACTCTTGTGTGGATGGATGAATGTGTTAGGCTGGGTTCACACTGCTGTGTGGAGCGGCTCACAGCAGGAGTCCGGTGCGTCCCTGTTCACCGTTTCAGGTCCGATTTTGGTCCAAATTTTTGGCTGAATTTGGACCTGAAACAGACCAGAAGACGCACAGGACCCCTGTGCAATTCGCAGCGGAGATGTGTGAACCAGCTCCATAGAGAGCTGGTCACAATCTCCTGACATGCAAATTGGATGCAGGGAACAAAAACCTATGCATGTGTGCCAATTTAAGTAGTTTTACCTTGGGCAACCACTTTAACCTACAGGTAAGCCTATAATAAGGCTTACCTGCAAGTTCCCTGCATATCTCCTAAACCTGCACAGTTTAGAAGATATACAGTGTACTGTGATGTGCCAACGTCATCGGGCACATGCGCAGTGAAGAAAATAGGATTTTATTAAGAACTTAACGTAAAATCCTTTTCTCTGAGTTCATTGACAGACGCAGCCTCTTATTTATGACACGTGGGTTATGCACCTTTTACTAGGAGTAGACTAGGCAGAACAAAAAGTTCAGACAGGCAAGACTGGCCCCTCCCAGGGGGCCGTCCTCACTCAGTGTATAACCCCTCCACTCTGCAAGGCACGACAGTCCGTAACAAGCAGTGAAACTCAATCACAGAGGGGCGGGTGCTGCGTCTGTCAATGAACTCAGAGAAAAGGATTTTACGATAAGTTCTTAATAAAATCCTATTTTCTCTTACGTTCATTGACAGACGCAGCCTCTTATTCATGACACGTGGGGACGTCTCAAAGCAGTGTCGAACAAGAGGGGTGGGTAAGCAATAACAACTGTACCCAACAGAAATTCGCGGGAGGCACCAGCCGTGCCTTCACCGCCGCCTGCAAGACTTTGCGGCCAAAAGCAGCATCCGCAGATGCTGACATATCAACTTTGTAAAACTTAACAAACGTGTGCACCGAGGCCCAAGTAGCTGCCTGCACACCAGAGACACCGACGCCTGGTGTCGAAAAGCCCAGGAAGTACTTATCGCCCTGGGGGAAATGAGCCGTGACCAGAAAAGGGGTGTTCGTACCCCCGAACAGCATACGCATGGGTCACAGTCTGTCTGATCCAATGGGATACAGTAGCCGACAAGGCCGCCAAACCTATGCGCGTACCGTCCGTCAATACAAAAAGCACATCCGACTACCGAAAGAGAGCCATTGCTGCCAAATACACCCGCAGAGCCCTCACTACGTCCAAGGAATGCAAAGCAATCTCCTTAGGATGTGACAGGCGCGGGCACAACGAAGGGAGGACAATGTCCTCAACAATGTGAAAAAAGGAAACCACCTTTGGTAGAAACGAAGGGGAGGGCGCAGCACCGCCTTATCCATATGAAGGACCAGGTAGGGAGACCTACATGACAAAGCAGCCAATTCAGACACCCGCCTAGCGGATGTCATGGCCACCAAAAAAGCCCCCTTTTATGACACCAGTTGTAAGGGAATATCCCCGATCTTCTTATATGGCGGTTTCTGCAGTACCAAAATTACTAATTTCAAATACCACGGCGCCAAGGTGAACGTACCTGAGGAGCCACATGACGTACACCCTGTACCAATGTACGAATCAAAGAATGCGTCGCTAACGGACGCTGAAAACAGAATTGCCAGAGCAGAAATCTGTCCTTTGAGTGTACTCAATGCTAACTTGTAATCCAGGCCTTGCTGAAGAAAGGCCAGCACCAGAGGCACCGAAAAAGAACAGGGTTTCCAACCCCCCGCCATGCACCAGGCAATATAAGCTTTCCAGGTGCGATAATAAATCTTGCGCGAAGTGCACTCGCGCGCCTTAAGCATGGAGGGGATCACTGACTCAGAGACACCCTTATCCCTCAGTACCTGGGATTCAATAGCTAGGCTGACAAAGCCAGTGATGGCAAAGCAGGGTGCAGGATGAGTCCCTGCGACAGCAGATCTACGCGAGGGAACACCTGTTACCATTCGCACCACGTCGGCGTACCAAGGACGCCGAAGCCAATCCGGAGCCTCCAGGAATGTCGGAATTCCCTCCACCGCTATCCTGCGCGGCAGCCGCGGTAGATGTTTGAGAGGAGGAAAGGCATACAGAAGCCGGTACCGAGACCATAGGGCCACCAGGGCGTCCGTGGCTTCCACCAATGGATCCCTTGCCCTGCCCACAAAGGTCTGTACCTTGAGATTGAATCGGGACGCCAGTAAGTCCACGTCTGGTGTGCCCCACCTTTGGCAAATTCTGGCAGAACATTTCTGGGTGCAGGGACCATTCTCTCTGATCCAGTGTCTGGCGACTGAGAAAGACCGCCTGCAATTTCTCTACGCCCGGAATGTACATGGCAGAGATTGCCGGCATGTGAAGCTCTGCCCACCTCAGAATGTGGGCCGCTCTCGCAGCTGCTGTCGAGCTCCTCGTTCCGCCTTGATGGTTCACGTACGCCACGGACGTGGCGTTGTCCGACTGGACCCGAACCGGGAGGCTGCGCAGCCTCGCTGACCAGTGGGAGAGGCAGAGTCTGATCACCCGTAACTCCAACACATTGATCGGAAGGCGAGATCCCTGCGCCGACCATGGGCCCTGAGCAGATAATTGCCCCAGGACTCCTCCCCAGCCCGATAGGCTGGCATCCATCGTGACTATTAACCATTCCAGAGGAAGAAAACGACTTCCCCAAGGTCAGCGTCAGGGCCCGAAGCCACCAGGCCAACGACTCCCTGGTCTGATGATCCAACCAGGTCAGCTGATCCAGAGACAAGGGAGACTTGTCCCACTGCGGCAGAATCGCTGCAGAAGCCGGGTGTGACTCTGGGCGTACGGTATCGCTTGAAGGCCGAGACCATGAGCCCCAACACCTGCACGACAACAGAGTTCGCATCGCTGCATGCAGCATCAGCAACTTGGCCGGAGATAGAAACACCCCCGCCCGCTCCGTGTCCAAGATCAGGCCCAGATATTCTGGGTGACAGTACGAGGTCAGCGTCAACTTCTTAAGGTTGATCAACCAGTCGAGGTGCCTCAGGGAGGTCCGAGTGATTTCACATTGTCCTCCAGAGCCGGAGCCGACTCCGCTCGCAGGAGTAGAATGACTAGGTATGCTACCACAGCAATGCCTCTCTGTCCCAGCTGAGCCAGCACCAGAGCCACAGCTTGGTGTAGACCCGCAGAGCAGAGGCCAGACCGAAGGCAAGTGCCACAAATTGGTAGTGGAGATCCCCCACCACAAAGCAAAGGAAGCGCTGATGCCGGGCACAAATGGGAACATGAAGAGAAGCATCCCTGATGTCCAGGGATGCCAGAAAGTCCCCCTGGTGCAGGGCGGCGACGACCGAATGAACAGACTCCAACCTGAATTTCTGCACCCTCACCAAATGATTGAGCGCTATCAGGTCAAGAACCGGTCTGACCCCATCCTTCTTTGGCCCACAAAGAGGTTTGAGTAGAACCCGCGGAACCTTTCCGCCGGGGGAACCGGCACAATTACCCCCTGTTCGGACAGTGTCTGAACAGCCCCTAACAGAGCCTGTTGACGCCCCAAAGGGAGTCTCAAATTGATAGAAAGAACCTGTCCGGGGGCAGACTCTATCTTGTGCCCGGAGGACACCACCTCTCGTACCCACAGGTCGAAGATGCGAGTGGTCCACCGGTCTGCGAACCCCAGAAGCCAGCCCTCTACCCTAGAGTCAGGCGGGGGCAACCCATCATGCGGAGGCCACCGTCTTCCCGGACTTGCGCTGCCCGGGCCCTTTACTGGTCCCAGCGGCAGCCTTGCTGGGCCGAGAGCCCTTGCCTGCTGAACCGGGCGCACGAAAAAAAAAAAAAAAGCTTCTGGCCAGAGGACGAAGGCCCCTGCCTACGGCGATGTCCCCGCCGCTTGGGTTCTGGGAGGAAAGTCCTCTTCCCTCCCGTGAAATCCTTAAAGATTTTGTCCAGCTGAGCACCAAAAAAGCCGACCCCCCTGAAAGGGCAGGTCCGTGACGCCTTTCTTAGATGCGTGGTCACCCGACCAGCATCGCAGCCACAGCAGCCATACAATAATGACCACAAACACAGACATTCTTGGACAGCATAGGGACTAAGCCCCACGCTGCGTCGCAAAGGTAACAAAGACCCTGCACCAGCTGGTCTGCTCACTGCCATGATTCTGGTGAGCACCCGCAGCCCAAATCACTGTGCAACTCCGTCGCACATACTGTGAGCGAGTACGCGACCAAGGCCGACGCCAGAGCTGGCCTCATGGCCGCCCCTGCCACCAAGAACAATGCTGTGGACACCGCCTCCGTCCTATCGGCCGGGTCTTAAAAGATGGCAACCCTTCCATGGGGATGGTAGTTGCCTTGTTCAGGCGGGCCACCGGCGGGTCTACCGCAGGGGGATGTCCAATTCTGCCACAGGCTGTCCTCAAAGGGATAGCATACAGAAAGGCGCTAGGCAGTGAAAAGGAATCCTGCGGACACTGCCATACCTGCTAGACAAATTTGTCAAAGAACAGGACATAAGGAAAAAAACCTTAGGGGCCCGGGCTGGCTTACAAGACCCAAAAACATAGGCAGTCTCTTGCGACTCCCCAGCCTGGTCCAGCCACAGTGATTCGCGGACAGCTGTGACCAGGGAGCCCACCAGCGCCCTTTCGTGCATCACTGAGGCCCCCTGGTCCTCCTCACCGCCAGTTCCCCGTCAGAGGGTTCCAGGGGGGTCCTGAGACCATCGAGCCCCCTTCCGGCTCCAAATCTTCCTGAAGATGGAGGGGGGGGAAGGAGGTGGACAATTCTTTTGTCACCCCCCTACCACCGCTCGCTACCCCCCGGGTGAAAAAGAAAAACTGCCAGAATGGCATCAATTTATCCAGGGGAACCAGAGGTCCCGGTGCAGCTTGGGCTTCAGCGCACCCCTCCAGAGGACATCCCGCATATTCAGCCGCCAAATGCTAGCCTGTCTACAGATTGTAGTGAGGTGTATTAAAACCTTCAACACAGGCATTAGCATATCCGGGACCAAGAACCAGCTATCTGATGGGTGCCAGGTGGAATTTTAGCCACTTAGCCAGTGAGCAGTGAGCCCCAGGACACACGTGAGGCCTACAGGCCATAATAACCCCCACAGTACAGCCCCTCAACTGCCCCCAGACCGACCGGAAATGCCCAGGAGGACCCTGCACCACCACCACCACCACCAACACCCCAGGGGGAAGCCAGCCATACCTGCTGCACCTGTCTGTGCCCTCCTGCTGGTGTTACTGCCGCCGCTGCAGCTGTGCTGCACTGCTGTCCCATGCGCCGCCGACCAGGAAGAGAAAGAACGGCGCCGACATACACGTTCTTTTCATCCAGAAGGACTCACCAAAAATGGCCGCCGAGCGGCCACAAGAGGCCAAACCAGCGGCAAAATGGCCGCGGCTACAGCAGAATGGCGAACTGGCAAAATGACAAACCAGCGGCAAAATGGCGGCCGGCCGTGACTACGGCAAAATGGCGGCCGAAACACGGGAAAAATGGCGATCAGGTTAACAGCGCGGGGTGCGGGCAAGGCGGGTGTTTGTAAGGTAGGGGCGGGAACACCCGGGTCACCCCCCCCCATTGGAACGGGCACCGCTAGCCGCCCCCCCTCCGCACCCCAGGTGGGGGGAGGGGGGGTCACTCACCCTTCCAGACGGGCATAGCGGCTAGCCACCCGGAGCAGACCCTCCTGCTCCCAGGTGGGGAGGGATGCTGCCGGCCATGCGACCCCAGGACGCGAGCTGCGGCTCAGTTACTGGGTACCCAGGTGGGACGTTCAACCCACCGTCCCCCCGCACGGAACGGGGTACGATGCGGCGGACCCCGTGTTCAGCTAAGGGAGGCTCGCATCGTTTGTTGGCCTGTATTTCCAGGATTCAAGATATCCAGCATATCACCCAGCCAGCTGCTTGGCATGGGTGATATGGGGGCCCAGTTTGGCCTGTTCGCCCTGGGCACTGGATGACCTTGTCCTGGCACTGCCTGCCCCACTCCTTTCATCCCTTGGAATCAAGTTCTTTCAAACATGGAGGTTCATTATCACATGTGGGAGGTTACCACAACTTCCTGTTTTCAAAAAGCTATGCCCCTCCCACCAACCATGAACCGTCTGCATTGCATAAAAAAGAGCAGAGACCCAGTGATTATGTCACTAGATCTAATAAAAGGTATGTCATTAAAACAGAAACATTGTATTTAATAATGTCATTAAAAGTTTATCAAAGGGACAAAATATAAGCAGATTAAACTTCAGCTTTAAAGTGGTTCTAAAGGCAGAAGGTTTTTTTTTTACCTTAAAGCGTTTGTTACCCCAACACTTCATATCCCTGATACGTGTCTGTTGTATCATGTACTTGTATGAGAAGTATCCTGTTCTCTTTGTAGTGCTTTCTTTGTGAGAAATATCTAGTGTTCCTGCCAGTCCCTCTGCTTTCCTATTAAAGGAGTTGTAAAGGCAGAAGGTTTTTTTATCTTAATGCATTCTATGCATTAAGATAAAAAACCTTCTGTGTGTAGCAGACCCCCCCCCCCCAGTACCCCCCTAATCACTTACCTGAGCCCCTTCTCTCTGCAACGATATGGACAAGTGTCTTAGCTGTCCCAGACACTCATCCAGTTTGGCTGAGACACAGCATGGGCGCCATTGGCTCCCACGGCTGTCAATCAATATCAGTCAGCCAATCAGGGGAGAGAGGGGGCGGGTCGGGGCTCCATTTCTGAATCGGCTCGGGTGCCCCCCCCCCACAGAAGGCTGCTGGCTGAGGGGACACTCGATAGAGGGAGGGGCCAGGAGAGCAGAAGAGGGACCAGAGAAGAGGAGGATCTGGGCTGCTCTGTTCCTTGAATCATCTTCTCAAGTGCCTTAGGGATATGTTCTTTACACATTCACACTTGGCTTTGTTATTGATGAATATGGAAAAAAAATTGTAACCACGGCATATGTTAAATACTTTTCCCAAACTGATGTATAAGCATTTGTCAAATAAAGCTTTTCTGGAACAAAAAAAAAAAAAAACTGACCACACTAAGCAGGAAAGCACACCAAGGTCAGTTCTCTAGGAACTCCATGTGCTTTGCTCCAAAGATCAGACTTAACCTGACATGCCTCCCCTGCTCAGCCATTCACTGGGTAGATCAGTGTGCTGCTGCTGCTCCTCCCTGGGCTCTTATGCAACTGAGTACAGAGGGAATGTGATCACTTATAAAAAAAGTATTTATATTTTTTTATATCGAAGGTGTTTTGCCTTTCATTTCTATTTTAAACTGAATGGGCGGTTTTAGAAGGTGAACATTTACAATCACTTTAATGCATTCTATGCATTAAGATGAAAAACATTCTGTGTGCAGCAGCCCCCCTAATACCTACCTGGGCCCATCTCGATCCAGCAATGTTGCTGGGGAGCCTCGGCTGTCCGGGACTCTCCCTCTTTATTGGCTGAAACAAAGCAGTGGGCGCCACTGGCTCTACTGTCACTCAAAGTGAGTGAGCCAATGAGGAAGGAGAGGGGCCGGGCCTGAGCTGGTGCTCTGTGTCTGAATGGACACACAGAGCAGCGTCTCGGCTCGGTGCCCCCATAGCAAGCTGCTTGCAGTGGGGGCACTTGGCAGGAGGGAGAGGCCAGGAGCACAGGCGGGATGACCAGAGAAGAGGAAGATCGGGACTGCTCTGTGCAAATCCACTACACAGAGGAGGGAAGTATAACGTTTGTTATTTCTGAAATATAAAGAAATGACCCTTTGCAATCCCTTTAAACCTTCTGCCTTTAGGAGCTATGGGTAGAATAAGCCTTATTAAGATGATCTTGCTCCCTAAGATTTCTTTATATCCTCTGTTATTTCCTTCCTTTAAATACTTTAAAACTATAGATAGTATTTTACAATCCTTTGTTTGGGGGGCTAATAAACTGTTCAGAGATGTCAAACTGTTGGCCCTCCGGCTGTTGTGGAACTACAAGTCTCATCATGCCATCAAGCCTTTCAATGCCTCATGGGACTTGCTGGAGGGCCGCCAGTTTAACACTCTTGCTAAGTGATTCTAATGTTGTAGTGTAAACAGGGCACATAGAGAACAATTGTTTTCTGTGTGCCCTTGCAGAACGTATGCAGAAAAACTGAATGGATCTTTAATGTTTATTACTCACCTGTGTTGATCTCTGAAGAAATGTCCTTTTCCCTACAAGGCCCATCACCCCTCACATCTGGATCTTCTGCTTCCTCTTTTACTTTAAGTTTAAATTGATTGATATCCTAAGTAGCACAAAATATTGCAAACAGAAAATATTAATCAAGACAGAATCAAACATTATCATTTTCTAAATATGTGCATATGCTGGGAGCTTCCATAAAATATAAAAAAATGTGTAGTTTTAAAGCGGAAATAAACCCATCCATTTAACGGTTTCAAAAAGCAGTTATATTCTAACTGTCATATTGGTTGTGCTCTCAACCAAACTGTCAAACCATCCCATGTCTGGTGTCATAACTGATCACATGTACAGCACCATGGCAACTGCAGAATAAACAGAAGCCAAGTTTCCTTGGCTGAAATAGATAGGACGGTTTAGTTCCACCTTAAGGCTCGGTTCACGCTGGGGCGGCTTCAAAGTTGCCAGACTTAAAAATTCTGTTGATTACGGATGTATTTAAATCTCTAAAGTCTAATAATAATTGCATTAAAAAATTTACACAGATGATGTACCGGATATATATATGAAAATGTAGAAGAAAAATAATAACTTAGTAGAGAATGTATGGTAAAATAGTAAAAAAAAAAAAAAATACTCAGTTGGCCTTTTCATTGGTTATAAGCCCCGTTCACACCGCTGCGACTTGTCATACAATTTGACAGTTCCAAATCGCATGACAAGTCGCACCCCATGGCCGGTAATGGAATCATTGACATCAATGCAACATGTCGAAGCGATTATGAAAAAGGTTCCTGCACTACTTTTTACTTATATTAATTTAACAGAAGTTTATGCAAGTCGAAATGGAATCGATAGTGCAAATCACACTGAAGTAGTGCAATTTCAGAGCGACACCAATGAAACCAGGGCTTAGCCTGATTAGGTCTCTTGTATTTGCAATTTATTCTGTAGCATTTTTTACGACCCTCATTTCAATGTACCTGGTTATATAGGATCTCCAGATGTTCCTGAGTGGAATCCCAGCAGTATAGAGGATGGGTACATCTCCTTGGTGGACATTCGCTATTGGTTCCACCTTTGGAAAAAAACAAACATATATAGTCCCAAAACAGTTCCAGATGACTAAATGTTGAACTACATAAGAAAATACGTGTTTGTACAAAATGAGAGCAGAACACTAAAGCTGTCCTTACACCTCTAGATTTTTCTCAAAAATTCCCATTTAGTTTTCAGAACATTTAAGTTAAAGGGTCTAATTTGACAACCATTTTGAGCAGAAGGAGTGGAAAAATGGAAGGACAAGAATGAAAATCTAAACATAAACTAATTTCTATTCATAAAATTGGCTAACTTCATTTGGTGGAGGGGGGATTATGGTGTAGGGGTGTTTTTCAGGGGTTGGGCTTACCCCTTAGTTCCAGTGAAGGGAACTCTTAAGGCATCAGCATACCAAGAGATTTTGGACTTTGTGGGAACAGTTTGGGGATGGCCCCTTCCTATTCCAACATGACTGCACACCAGTGCACAAAGCAAGGTCCATAAAAACATGGGTGAGCGAATTTGGGGTGGAGGAACTAGACACATTCCTTAACCTTGTGGACAGCCATCGCAGAAGAATTGAAGCTGTTATGGTTGCAAAGGGTGGGCCAACCCAACATTGAACCCTACGGACTAATACCGGAATGCCATTAAAGATCATGTGCGTGTAAAGGCAGGCACCCCACTACTTTTTGGTAATATAGTGTATTTTTTTTTTTACAGAGACCCACATTTTTTTTTATGTCACACGGAATTTGCACAATGGATTTTCAAATGCAATCTTTTGGAAAAAAAATGGGATTTTATTAAGAACTTACCGTAAAATCCTTTTCTCTGAGTTCATTGACAGTTTATAGAATTCCCAACGCACACGTTCCTGCTTTTTTCAAATGGCTTACTTGTAATGCGGGTGCTGAAGTAACCAACAGCTGGAACAGCATGTCATCAGAGCAGATAGTGTCACCAGCACACCAGGATCTTCAAATGAGTCCAAATCTTTATTAGGATGATCACATTGTTACAGCAAATAGCGACGATTCGGAGCCGCACAGGACCCCTTCATGCCATGAGTCGCCAGGGGACGTCTGTTACCATCCGCACCACGTCGGGGTATCAAGGACGCCGAGGCCAATCCGGGGCCACCAGGATTGTTGGGATTCCCTCCACCTCTATCCTGCGCAACAACCGTGGTAGAAGCTTGAGAGGAGGAAAGGTGTACAGGAGCCTGTACCGGGACCATAGGGCGACCAGGGCATCCGTGGCTACCACCAACGGGTCCCTTGACATGCACACAAAGGTCTTCACCTTGTATTGAATCTGGACGCCAGGAGATCTAAATCTGGCGTGCCCCACCTTTCACAAATCTGGCGAAACGCCTCCGGATGCAAGGACCACTCTCCCTGGTCCAGTTCCTGACGACTAAGGAAGTCCTCCTTCCGATTTTCTACGCCCGGAATGTAGATGGCGGAGAGTGCTGGCACGTGAAGCTCTGCCCACTTTAGAATGAGAGCTGCCTCTGCTGCTGCCGCCAAGCATCTCGTTCCGCCTTGATGGTTCATGTACGCTACCGCCGTGGCGTTGTCCGACTGAACCCGAACCGGGAGGCCCCGCAGCCTTGCCGACCAGTGGGAGAGACAGAGCCTGATCGCCCTCAGTTCCAACACATTGATCGGAAGTCGAGACTCTTGCGCCGACCAACGGCCCTGGCATCCGTCGTGACTACTGACCATTTCAGGGGAAGGAACGACTTCCCCATGGTCACTGCCGGGGCCCAAAGCCACCAAGTCAACGACCCCCTGGTCTGATGATCCAGCCGGATCAGTCGATCCAGAGACGAAGGAGACCTGTCCCACTGCAGTAGAATCGCTCGCTCCAGGAGCCGGGTGTGACTCTGGACGTACGGTATCGCCTCAAAGGTCGAGACCATGTGCCCCAACACCCCCATGCAGAAACGTAAGGAGGACCAATGTCATGACAACAGGGTTTGCACCGCTGCTTGCGGCGTCAGCAACTTGTCCGGAGGTAGGGATACCTTCGCCTGCACCGTGTCCAATGTCAGACCCAGATATTCGAGGCGACGGGATGGGGTCAATGTTGACTTCTGCAGGTTGATTAGCCAACCGAAGTCCCTCAGTGAGGTCAGGGTGATAGCAACATTGCCCTCCAGAGCCGGAGCCGACTCTGCTCTCAGGAAAAGATCGTCCAGGTAGGCTACAACAGCAATGCCCCTCTGTCTCAGCAGAGCCAGCACCAGGGCCAGCAACTTGGTGAAGACCCGCGGAGCCGAGGCCAGGCCGAAGGGGAGAGCCACAAACTGGTAATGAAGGTCCCCTACAGCAAAGCGCAAGAAGCGCTGGTGCCTGACACAAATGGGAACATGCAGATATGCGTCCTTGATGTCCAGGGACGCCAGCCAATCCCCCTGGTGCAGGGCGGCCACGACCGAATGAACTGACTACATCCTGAATTTGCGCGTCACAAAGTGATTGAACGCTTTCAAGTCCAGAACTGGCCTGACCCTCCCCCCCCCCTTCTTTGGCACCACAACGAGGTTCGAGTAGAAGCCGCGGAATCTCTCCGATGGAGGGACTGGCACAATCACCCCCTGTTCGGACATCGACCGCACAGCCCCTAGCAGAGCCAGCCAACGCTCCGGGGGGGAGTCTTAAATTGGACGGGAAGAACCTGTCCGGGGCCGAGTGCTGAACTTCATCTTGTACCCGGAGGACACCACCTTCCGCACCCACCGGTCGGAGATGTGAGCAGCCCACCGGTCCGCGAACCCCAGAAGTCGGCCCCCCACCCGAGAGATGGGCGGGGGCAACCCATCATGCGGAGGAGGACTTATCCTCCGACTTTTCGGGCTTGCATTGCCAGGGACGCTTACCGGAGCCAGAGGCAGACTTGCCGGGCTGGGAGTTCCTGCCCGCCTGACTGGGCGCACGAAAAAAACGGCCCCTGCTTGTGGCGCTGGTCACGCCGCTTGGGCTCCGGAAGAAACGTACTCTTCCTCCCAGGGAAATCCTTAATGATTTCATGCAATTGGGGCCCAAAGAGCCGACCACCCTGAAAAGAAAGATCCGTGAGGCCCTTCTTGGACGCGTGGTCACCCGACCAGCGTCGCAGCCACAGCAGGCGCCTAATAATAATTGCAAAAACCGACATTTTTGACAACATCGGTACCAAGTCCAGAGCTGCGTCGCAGAGGTAACGAAGCCCCTGCACCAGGTGGTCTGCTCGCTGCACGGATTCAGGCGAACCTACGCCGCCCCCAGCCTCACTCCACTCCATCGCACACTCCGTGAGCGACTGATCTACCATGACTGACGCCAAGGCCGGTCGCATGGCTGCCCCCGCCACCAGAAAAAGTGCCTTGGACACTGCTTCCGTCTGCCTATCGGCCGGGTCCCTGAAAGAGGGAGACCCCTCCAAGGGAATAGTGGTCGCCTTGTTCAGGCGGGCCACTGGCGGATCCACCGTGGGGGAGACCCATTTCTGTAACAGGCTGTCCTCAAAGGGATAGCGCACAGAAAAACGTTATGGCAGGGTAAAGGAATTTAGCAGATGCTGCCATTCCTTATACACATACTGGTCAAAATACTGGGAGGTAGGGAAACACCTTAGGAGCACGAGAGGGCTTCTTGGACCCAAACGTATAGGCAGACGCCTGTGACTCTCCAGCCTGATCCAGGTGTAGTGAATTACGGACGGACGCGACCAGGGTGCCCACCAGCGCCCTTTCGCGCGCCACCGAGGCCCCCTGGTCCTCCTCCCCATCCGAAGGCTCCAGCTCTCCATCTGAGAGCTCCACGGGGGTCCCAGTGACCCCAGAGCCCCCTTCCGGCTCTGAGTCCTCCTCAGAGGATTGTGGGGGAGGGGGAAGCTTTTTGGGGCCCCCCTACACCAGTCCGATTCCCCCCAAGCGAAAAACTCTTCCAAGATAGAGGTTAACTGATCCAGGGGAACCAGAGGTCCCAGCGTGGCCTGTGCCTCCACGGACCCCTCCAAAGAAGCAACTGCCGGTTCAGCCGCCATTGCGCCACCGCCAGGACACTTGTGAGGCCTACCAGCCATACGCCCCCACAATGCCACCCCCTGCAGAGCCTCAGGACTGCCCAGTAGGACCCAGCACCGCTGCTCCCCCCCCCACCCCAGGGAGAGAAGCCAGCAATACTTGCAGAACCCTGTGTCTCTGTGTAAAAAGAGGCCGCCCTGTCCGCCAATGCCACCGCTGCTGAAACAATTCTGCTGCATTCCCGGGAGAAGGAATGGTGCCAAAAGCACATGGGAAACTCCCATACAGGGAGACCAACCAAAAATGGCCGCCAACAAACACAAGAGGCCAAAACACCTCCAAAATGGCCGCGGCTCCAGGAAAATGGCGGCGGCGGACACTGCATGGCATGCGAACGGAGCGGCCCAAGCAGCAAACAGGCGAGCGGTAGAGCGGCGGTTAGCGGCTGATCGGGCGGGCGTGGGGGGGGAGAGAAGGTGTTAACAGGGACCAGTGGTACCTGTACCCCCCCCCCACCGGAACAGGCACCGCTAGTCGCCCCCCCTCCACATCAGGGAGGAGGGGGGGTGTCACTCACCCATGCAGACAGGCGTAGCGGGTAGATACCCGGTGCAGACCTTCCTCCCCCCAGACAGGGAGGGATGCTGCAGGCCAAGCGACCCCTGGAGCAGGCCATAGCCCGGACACTGGGTACGCAGGTGGGGCGTTTAACCCACCGGCCGCCCGCATGGAACAGGCAGGATGCGGCGGACCCCGCCATAGCTAAGGGTGGCTCGCATCCGTCGGCCGTGCTGGGGAGATGGTAGGACAATGAATATCCGCGTGGTCCCCAGCCACCTACTTGATTGCAGTCTTCATCAGAAGGCTTGCGCAAAAAGAAGAAAAGAAAGACAAAAAAGAAGAAAAAAAGGGGAAGCGTAGCTCCCAGCGGGGAACCAGGTCCAACTCCTTGCACTAGGCAGAAGAAAACTGATATGCTATGCAGGGCTGAGGGGTTATGTGCTGAGTGAGGACGGACCCCTGGGAGGGGCCAGCTTTGCTTTCTGAACTTTCGTTCTGCCTAGTCTACTCCTAGTAAAAGTTACATAACCCACGTGTCATGAATAGAGGCTGCGTCTGTCAATGAACGTAAGAGAAATACACTTTGTTCAATTTTAATGCAAAAAATAACACAATATCTAACTACATTTTTTGGTAAACCTAAAAGATGATGTTACGCCAAATACCTAAGATGTCATGCTTTAAAATTGCTCATGCTGGTGGAATGGCGAGAAACTACGAAACTTGGTGGGATGAGGCTGATCCCATCTCACCGTGGGAGGGCTTGTGGGATTGTTATTTAACAACTGACTTGACTAATCTTCTTTTGATGGTTTTTTTTTTTTTTTTCTATTTCCTCTCCTACTCTTCTTTTCCCTCTTTGTACTCCCAGCTTACCTCTTCCTCTCGGTCAACCAGGTGCTTCTCTCCATTTATTGTTAGGGTGTTCGGGAGGGTGCCACTCTACCCTAGTCGGAGTAGGGTGGTTCAAAGCATCAAAGAGCGGTAAGGTGGTCGTACTCGTTAAAATTTCGTACTGTAGAATCCATAAACCGCATTGTAGTAGAAAATCCAAATGGTTTTTTACATCAATCTATAACACAATAAAAAACGTAATTTTAACTTGTTTCACATAAAGAGAATGCAAGTAACTGTCTGCGTCGGAGATAAGTACTGTGCACCCAATACATTGAAAATGATCCTCATCTGATCCGTCTTGCTTTCAAGTCTTTCGTTTCGACCGGGGA
>BLSH010174537.1:363451-381066 GCA_018402905.1 Glandirana rugosa | reverse complement strand
GTAGACCTGCACCAGGCTGGGAAGACTGAATCTGCAATAGGTAAGCAGCTTGGTGTGAAGAAATCAACTGTGGGAGCAATTATTAGAAAATGGAAGACATACAAGACCACTGATAATCTCCCTCGATCTGGGGCTCCACGCATGATCTCACCCCGTGGGGTCAAAATGATCACAAGAACGGGGAGCAAAAATCCCAGAACCACACGAGGGGACCTAGTGAATGACCTGCAGAGAACTGGGACCAAACTAACAAAGGCTACCATCAGTAACACACTACACCGCCAGGGACTCAAATCCTGCAGTGCCAAACGTGTCCCCCTGCTTAAGCCAGTACATGTCCAGGCCTGTGTGAAGTTTGCTAAAGAGCATTTGGATGATCCAGAAGAGGATTGGGAGAATGTCATTTTTGGTAAAAACTCAACTTGTTGTGTTTGGAGGAGAAAGAATGCTGAGTTGCATCCAAAGAACGCCATACCTACTGTGAAGCATGGGGGTGGAAACATCATGCTTTGGGGCTGTTTTTCTGCAAAGGGACCAGGACGACTGATCCGTGTAAAGGAAAGAATGAATGGGGCCAGGTATCGTGAGGATTTTGAGTAAAAACCTCCTTCCATCAGCAAGGGCATTGTAGATGAAACATGGCTGGGTCTTTCAGCATGACAATGATCCCAGACATACCGCCCGGGCAACGAAGGAGTGGCATCGTAAGAAGCATTTCAAGGTCCTGGAGTGGCCTAGCCAGTCTCCAGATCTCAACCCCATAGAAAATCTTTGGAGGAAGTTGGAAATCTGTGTTGCCCAGCAAAAGCCCCAAAACATCACTGCTCTAGAGGAGATCTGCATGGAGGAATGGGCCAAACTACCAGCAATAGTGTGTAATAACCTTGTGGAGACTTACAGAAAACGTTTGACCTCTGTCATTGCCAATAAAGGGTATATAACAAAGTATTGAGATGAACTTTTGTTATTGACCAACTACTTATTTTCCACCATAATTTGCAAATACATTCTTTAAAAATCAAACAGACAATGTGATTTTCTGGATTTTTTTTCTCATTCTGTCTCTCATAGTTGAAGTGTACCTATGATGAAAATTACAAGCCTCTCTCATCTTTTTAAGTGGGAGAACTTGCACAATTGGTGGCTGACTAAATACTTTTTTGCCCCACTGTAGGGGTGAGCGAGAGGGCTCACAGAGCATAGTGGTGAACAAGGCAGTAACCACACCTGGAAATGTGTCAGATTCAGGTGAAAGGCCTGTCACTGTGGCTGGTGGAAAGTCACAGGGTCCTGTTTTTGAAAAGAAAAGTGCCCACCTGGCTTGGCAAGGTCTTAAGCATTTAGCCATTTGTAAATATTCTAGATTCTTGTGATCCACAAAGACGAGAATAGGGAGCGCTGCTCCCGCCAATAGATAACGCCACTTAATGGCCAATAGTTCTCAGCCGCCAAAAACATAATTCTTTTCAGAACTGAGTTTTTTGGAGAAAAATGCGACTGGATGGAGTAGGGATTTCGCTCCTTGTCGCTGTGAAAGCTCCCACCACATTTTCAGAGGCATTTACCTCCAGGACATAAGGCATCGCAGGATCAAGGTATTTCAAGATAGGAGCAGGTGTGAAGAGGTTCTTCAGTTTCTCAAAGGCTGACTGGGCCTGCGGGGTCCAAGCAAAAGTTGTGCGTAGCCTGGTTAGCTGCGTTATAGGAGAGAGAATACCAGAAATGTCCTTGATAAATGTTCTGTAAAAATTAGCGAACCCCACAAATCGCTGCACAGCTTTCTTTCTATGGGCACAGGCTAATCAAGTATTGCAGACACCTTTTGGAGGTCCATGGCAATTCCATCACAGGAGATAATAAGTCCCAAGAATTGTATGGTAGGTCACTCTAATTCACATTCTTCAGGTTTTGCGTAGAGGCGATGTTCCCTCAGTTTGCTCAGAACTTTATTCACGTGGCCCCGAAGGATCTCCAGGGAGGCAGAGAAGATAAGTATATGGTCTAGATAGACAATGATAAAGATATCCAGATAGTCTTTAAAAACATCATTAACAAAATGTTGGAATGTAGCTGGGGCATTGCAGAGGCCAAAGGGAATCACCAAGTACTCAAAGTGCCCAAAATGAGTCCGGAAAGCTGTTTTCCATTCATCGCCCTCTCTGATTCTTATTAAGTTAAGTTGTAAGCCCCCCTCAAATCCAGCTTGAAAAACACTTGAGCATCCCATAGCCTCTGGAACAGTTTGGGAATGAGAGGCAAAGGATACTGGTAGATAAATATAACCCCTTTTTTTTTCTCTATTTTCATTTCCTTTTTTCCTTATAGGGGATTTTATGCCTTTTTGATTATTATTGTTATTTTTTATTATTTTTAATTATTTATTTTCATTTTTATGTTTATTGTTTATATTTATTATTTTTAAGTGTTTGCTAGTTGCAAATTGTTCTGCCTTTTATTGCACCTCTTATCAGAGTGTTTACCTTGTCCGTATACCGCCCCCTTTTACATTGCAATCAGCATGGCCTGTGTGGGCTGCTCTGTTTTGATACATAGCTTTGCCCACAATTGGCATTAATTGCTATATAAGTTTGCCCCTATCCTTCATGGCCCCATCTACGCCTGACGAAGGACCACGGATGGTCCGAACGCACGCGATCCCCGCCTGAGGTACCCGGAAGTCACGTCTTCATCCTCCAGCCCTGCCTTCGTTCTGTGCTCCGATCTCCTGTATATGCTGGAAGCCACCAGCGTGCCCGGCTCCGGTAGCAACGAGCGGATTGCAGCAGGCTTCGTCCCCGAGTCCGAGCGGATGGCCCTAAACTACACCCATGCTTGTTGTCTCTTATCCTTGTGAGTGTACTACTTATTACTTTTATTAAATTGGTGGATATACTGCACTTAGAGGCACTGCTTTTTGTTCTCTCAAAGGATACTGGTACTTTATGACGAAGAAACTCTTGATAGCTGGATAACGTGGAACATGGAATAGGAAGGTGACGGGTCCAGATTTAATACCCGAACCATCTGCCAGGTGAACCAAAAAGCTCTTTTCTTTGGTACTGAGAGATAGTCCATATTGGGTAGCGAAGAAGGAATACACGAAACCTGCTCCAGAGTCTATAATGGCAGATACAGCAAGAGTATTTCACAGAATCTGTAGGGGAACAGGTTGGACAGTATGCGCTTTCCCTGAGTTCATAGCAGCAACTCTGTGTGGAGTGCTAGCAGGTCTTCTGGGGCGTCTCACAGGGCAATTTTGTAGGAAATGACCACCGTCCCCACAGTAAAGAGATTGGCAAGGTTCTTGCTGTGTTAACGGAGACCTTCTAAATCTGGGAAGTGGGGGCTTCCTAGTGGCAGAAGAGTCCCTTGGCTTGGTGACAGCAGGTTGAGCCACTGAGGCCCCAGACTCAGCTTGATCAAGACAGAGGTTAGCCGATCTTTCCAATTGTCGTTCATGCAGATGATAATCAATTTGAATACTGAGAGTAATCAAGTCCTCAGGACGATGGGCATTCCTACCCGGGTGAGTTCATCCTTTAAAGATTCCAAGATGAAACTGGAAATGCAGGGCACAAGAATTCCATTTAGTGTCTGCACTCCACAGATGAAAATCAGTAATATAGTCCTCCACTGGTCTTTGGGCTCACGCAATTTGCTGAGCATGGATTCTGTGGTCTGGTGACGAACAGGATCAGGGTATAACTGGGCCAATAGCCCGAGAAGGAGTTCACAGAAGACAGGGCAGGGTCATGCTGTTCTCGAAGATGAGCCCAGGCCCGGAGTTCTTCCGGGAGCAGAGATATGAGGAATCCCACTTTAACATCTCCTGATATGAATGTTTGAGGGAGGAGAGAGAGAAATATTGCAGGAGGTCTGAAAAGTCCTGAATTTCTTATGGTCTCCAGAAAATCATTCAGGCAGAAGCACTCTAGGTTCAGGTGTCAGAGGTACCCCACTGGTGGTACAAGCCATGGTATGGGCAGACAAGCTTCTGGTTGTCGGAAAAAACGGGGGGAGAGGAAGCATCCGTCACAGTCTGTAACTGAATGTCCATTAGAATAAAGACCTCTGCATGACTTGGGAAAGTGCAGTAACCATTTGGCAGAGGGTCGTGAGCAGAAAGGCCTCCCTTTCAGACTCCATCACTGGCTCAATGGTACCTGAGAGGAGACTGAAATGACGAGGTCGGCCTCTCTTGTATCTCCAGCCCAGGCCCCACTAGGAGTGAAACAGAGGGCACTGAGGGACAGGAGGAACACGAGTGCCTGTAGATATAGATCAGGGAACTTGCAGCAGAATCATCAGATCAGGAACAGTAGCCATGCAACGTCATTCAGCTGAGGTTAAGGAAGCACTCCACTTGCGCTGGGGGGCATGTGGTTGGTCAGAGCTCTCAGCAAACTTACAGCAGGAACACTCAGCGGGGCACAGAACTGCAGCAGCAGACAGCCAGGTAGACACAAAAATGGGGCGCAATGCCAGGATCAAAGACAGAAGCATGGTCATAGGATTAGCCAGGGTCATTGACAAGCAGGCAACAAGATACCAAATCAGGAGCAGAGCAAAAATTAAGAACAAGGAACGGGTCAGGAACTAGTGACAAGACAGAAGCAGGATCTGAGATCAGGTCAGGAGTAAGCCAGGTCAGCAACAAGGGAACACACTGAAGGAACACAGGGAACAGCTGAAGACCAGTCAGCATTGGAGCACAGGCAGAAGCATTCTTAAATGGTCAGTCTGGCGCCAACATACATCACACACGCGCCCGTTCGCGTGGCATTGGTGCGGGTATTCCTGATAGCCGTTCTGCAGAGTTTCATGCACGTATGCACATTTCTATTAGCCAAACGGCTGGTTGGTATTTTCTGAATACTCTTTTCTTAGTTTATTAAACAGTTCACTTACATTTCCAGAATCTGCATCTGGAAACATCCTAGAAAGGGACTCGCCTTTCATAAATAAATATGGGATTTCACTCCTGCTCTGTGCAGCGGGACAAATGAACAAAATCCAACAGCCAATGAAAAATAACCTCTAAAACAATGAGTGTTTGTGAGTCAGTTCAGTATGCATTACCTGTGCTGATCTCTATAAGAATTTTCTCCTCCTCTTTAATCCTCTTTAGTCCTTTAATCCTCACATGTTCTTCCTCAGCTTTGATGTCTCTCTGAGTTTCTCTGGTGTCTGTGAATAAAGATGAGAGTGAAGCCCCCTGTACTGAGATGTATGAGAGACCCCAGAGAGTGTGTGTGGGAGGAGACTGGTCACGTCTCTTGGCTGGTAACACACAATGACATGATGTGAAGAGGAGAGCCGGAGTCTAATAGAGGCTGATGGCTCCTGACTCCTCCACTGGGCACATTACTGTCTCCCCATTACTGTCTACTGACAGAGGAGAGGGAAGAAGAAGAGATTGTTGTAGTGACTGAACAAGGAGAATCTGGGACTCTTCTCTAGATTTACTGTTTATTACTCACCTGTGCTGATCTCTGGATAGATCTCCTCCTTACACCAATCACCCCTCACAGATGGATCTTCTACATCTTCAACTTTTACAATGATCAGTTCTTCATCCTAAATAAGTCACATAATATTCTGAATATTTTTGTAGTTGTAATTAAATATTGGTTTGCAGCTGTATCCATCTCCAGTTTCTCCTACCTGATCCTCCTGAGGGTTTTCCTGATCCTCCTGTGTGGAGTCCTGGGAATACAGAGGATGGGGACATCTCTCTGGGGGATTTCTGTTACTGCATCCATCTGTAGAAAACACACACACTGACAGAATACATTGTTTCTATGTCTTTATATCAGATGATGTGTGTATCTAGGTGGACCCTCGATACTCTTCTCTCCTTTACAAGAAATTAAAGTCTCCTCTTACCCGGTGATGTGAGGGGCGGCCGGTTCTCCATTATGATGTTCTTGAGTTCTATATACTTCCACCCCTCTTATATGTCCAATGTGTCTAAAATACAAGCTGGAATATGAAATCAGTATTATTAGGAATGCAAACATTATTGCCTGTACATGTACTACTATAAAATTTATTTTCAAAATGATGATATTTTTCAGTGGCCACTCGGCTTAGGCTTTCCTACTCTGGCATTTCAATACATATCCATGGGAGATGAAGATGTATCAGACACCTCTTGGTGCTCCTTTAGTAGATCAGGGATTTGGGAAGTAGGACGAGATCCTAAGATCCTAAGATTGTTACTTTATGACTTTAATACGACTAAGTGAGCATCCGCCCTTACAGGTTGAGGACACATGGATTCAAAGCTCATCACCCACTGGCTTAGTCTGCCGCAATGCAAGATAATGTACTGAGCGACTGGCAGACCACCACTGAACCTGTAATGTTCCATATTTGTAGGTTGATCCGTTTATCTCTACTAGTGGAGCTCTGTCTATCCATATCTCTCAATGCTAGAACTTGAGAAAGTCAGACTTGTGGGTCGAGATGGAATACAACACAAAAACAAAACAACTAAGTCTATACCCCTGAAGGAGTAGGACCTTACAGTGACCCCCTGGGGCACTAGGCTCCTGACAGGTGTAAGGCTCAACTAGGTTTACCTAGACCAGTGGACTCCAAACTGAGGCCCAGGGCACTATTTCATTATTTGACACGAACAATGGTTGTAAGTACCTGAAATAAAATAATAATGGGGCACAATTCCTCCCACTGACACCAATTATGGGACACAAGTCCTCCAAGTGACAATATTGATGGGGCACAATTCCTCCCAGTGACAACAACGATGGGGTACAATTCCTTCCATTGACACCAACAATGGGGCACAGTTCCTCCCACTGACACTAACAGTGGGGCTCAATGACACCAGTTATGGAGCAGAATTCCTCCCAATGACACCAACAATAGGGCACAATTGTTCCCAATGACACCAATGATGGGCCACAATTCCTCCCAGTGACACCAACAATGGGGCACAATTCCTCCCAATGACATCAACAATGGGGCACAATTCCTACCAAGGACACCAACAATGGGGCACAGTTCCTCCTACTGCAACCAACAATAGGGCTCAATGATACCAATGATGGGGGCACAATTCCTTACAATGACACCAATGATGGGGCACAAGTCCTCCCAGTGACACCAACAATGGGGCCCAGTTCATCCTACTGCAACCAACAATAGGGCTCAATGATACCAATGATGGGGGCACAATTCCTTCCAATGACACCAATGATGGGGCACAAGTCCTCCCAGTGACACCAACAATGGGGTACAATTCCTTCCATTGACCCCAACAATGGGGCACAATTCCTACTAATGACACCAACGATGGGGCACAGTTTCTCCCACTGACACTAACAGTGGGGCTCAATGACACCAATTATGGAGCACAATTCCTCCCAATGACACCAACAATAGGGCAAAACTGTTCCCAATGACACCAATGGGCCACAATTCCTCCCAGTGACACCAAAAATGGGACATAGTTCCTCCTACTGCAACCAAAAATAGGGCTCAATGATGCCAATGATGGGGGCACAATTCCTTCCAATGACACCAACAATGGGGCACAATTCTTTCCAACAATGCCAAAGATGGGGCATTGTTTACTCCAACTGATGCTGGGATATTTTGTACTCCTGAAGGCCACAGACACCCCCCCCCCCCCCCGAAAAAGTCTGAAGAACAGTAAACTGGCCCTTCGTTTAGAATGTTTGGAGACCCCTGACCTAAAAAGGCTTGCCTCTCCTCATGGTCAGCCAAAGCCAACCAATGAGTACTAGGTGGGGGGCTCCCTCGAAGAGAGACTCTCCGGTTCAGGGGAGGAAGGAACCTAATGGCCATACATCCTCCCCCTAGACTTCAGGGTAGGCCCGACGACCCACACCCTTCATCCAGTGAGAAAAAGAAGCACAGACAAAAGTGCAAAGTGACAAAGCATGAGAGAAAAATCAATTAACCACTTGCTGATCGCAATACATACAGCGGTTTATTTACTAAAGGCAAATCCACTTTGCTCCACAAATGCACTGCTAGTGCTCCACAAGTGCACTTGGAAGTGCAGTCGCTTTAGATCTAAGGGGAAGATCTGAAATGAGGGGAAGCTCTGCTGATTTTATCATCCAATCATGTACAAGCAAAAATGCTGTTTTTTATCTTCCTTGCATGTCCACCTTGGATCTACAGCGACTGCATTTCCAAGTGCACTCGTGGAGCACTAGCAGTGCACTTGTGGAGCAAAGTGGATCTGCCTTTAATAAACCCCACAGTATCTCACAAAAGTGAGTACACCCCTTACATTTTTGTAAATATTTTATTCTATCTTTTCATGTGACAACACTGAAGAAATGACACTTTGCTACAATGTAAAGTAGTGAGAGTACAGCTTGTGTAACAGTGTCAATTTGCTGTCCCCTCAAAATACCTCAACACGCAGCCATTAATGTCTAAACCGCTGGCAACAGAAGTGAGTACACCCCTAAGTGAAAATGTCCAAATTGGGCCCAAAGTTTGTGTGGCCACTATTATTTTCCAGCACTGCCTTAAAGCGGAGTTCCACCCTTTTAAAAGTGAGCAGCTGAAAAAAATTGTAGCTGCTGACTTTTAATAATCAGACACTCACCTGTCCCAGGGTCCAGCGATGCGGCAGCCCGCTGCCTCGCTCCTCTTGCCCTCCTCTGTGTGGCGCAGGCATTGCAATTGTGGGCGCCTGGCTTTGGCTTCAAAGCCGGGTGCGCACTGTGCATGTGTGAGCCACGCTGCAGGGATGTGAATGGCTTGGCAATCTTCTGGAACCTGTGACGTGTTCCAGAAGATCACCGGGAGGGAGGTGAACTTCCTTCCAGTTCTGCGGCACCAAGAGAGGAAGTGGGAGCTGGGAACCTGTGAAAACAGCCCCCCCTCCCCCCCAAAAAAAATGACATGCCAATTGTGGCATGTCAGGGGGTCACCTGCACTTAAAGCGGAAGTTCCACATTTTGGGTGGAACTCCGCTTTAACTCTCTTGGGCATGGAGTTCACCAGAGCGTCACAGATTGCCACTGGACTCCTCTTCCACTCCTCTATGATGACATCATGGAGCTGGTAGATGTTAGAGACCTTGCGCTCCTCCACCTTCCGTTTGAGGATACCCCACAGATGTTCAATAGAGTTTAAATCTGGAGACATGCTTGGCCAATCCATCACCTTTACCCTCAGCTTCTTTAGCAAGGCAGTGGTCATCATGGAGGTGTGTGTTGGGGTTGTTATGTTGGAATACTGCCCTGCGGCCCAGTCTCCGAAGGGGTTGGATTGTGCTCTGTTTCAGTATGTCACAGTACATATTGGCATTCATTTAATAAAATATTTACAAAAATGTGAGGGGTGTACTCACAATATTTTATTAAATCTTTTCATGCGACAACACTGAAGAAATTATACTTTGCTACAATGTAAAGTAGTGAGTGTACAGCTTGTATCACATGGCACCTCATGAACTTTCTGAGGATCTAAAAAAAAGAATTGGTGTCTGTGATGAAGCCATCAGCTATAACCACTGTATTGTTTTTTTCTAGCCGGCTTTCTCATGAGCCCCTGGAATGGTTTCCAAAGCATCGGGAGGGGATGTCATGTCCCCCCCTACTACCGCTCACCAGTGTTTCTCGGGCTTACTGCTTCAGCCGGTTCACACGAGAAACAATCCAACAGTGTGGCCGGCTGCTCCCATAGGTGATCAAAGAGTAGATACTCTTTAATCGTCTCTATGGTCTTGGAGGACTGGAGCGACATCATGACATCACTTCCAGCCTGGTTGGAAGTTTTTTTGTTTTTTTTTTTTATAGTAAAAGATAAAAATTTTTTTTTTTTCATTTGATCTTTTTCTTTTAAGAGGTAACAGAGAGATTTGGGATTTGCATCAGCTATAACCGCAGTATTGTTTCTTGTAGCCGGCTTTCTCATAAGCCCCTGGAACTGTTTCTGAAGCAGCAGGAGGGAATGCCCACCCCCCCCCCCTTCTCCCATAGGTGATCAAAGACTAGATACTCTTTAATCATCTCTATGGTCTTGGAGGACTAGAGCAACATCCTGACATCACTTCTGGTCTGGTTGGAAGTATTTTTTTTTTTTATAGCAAAATATCAAAAGAAAAAAAACATTTTTTATCTTTTTCTTTTAAAAGGTAAGGGAGAGATTTGGGATTTTTATGAGCCCAGGTCTCTCCTTAACCCATCCAGATCCGCGCTATAGCCGAAGTACGGCTCCAGCGCGGATCTGAATTGCCGGGTGGATGTCCATGGACGTCCTGGCCATGTGCGCGCTCCTGGCGTGAGCGTGCCCGCGGGTCGAGCGGACTCGATGTCCGCCTGAGACCCGCGATCCCCTGTCAGACCTGCAGAACAGGGAACCGCCGATGTAAACACGGCGGTTCTCCGTTCTGTTGAAGGGGACAAGACAGATCTACTGATCCCTCTCACTGGAATCAGTTAGATCTATAATGTCCCGACCAGCCCCGCCCCCCCACAGTTAGAACACACCCAGGGAACACACTTAACCCCTTCACTGCCCCCTTAGTGGTAACCCCTTCACTGCCCATGACATTTATACAGTAATCAGTGGACATTTAAATTTCTCATCGCTGTATAAATGTCATTGTTCCCAAAAAAGTGTCAGAAATGTCCGACATGTCCGCCCCAATACCGCAGTCCCAATAAAAATCGCAGATCGCCGCCATTACTAGTAAAAAATAAATAAATAATAAAAACGCCATAAATCAATTCCCATAGTTTGTAGATGCGATAACTTTTAGGCAAACCAATCAATAAACGCAGATTGCGATATTTTTTTTTACAAAAAATATGTAGAAGAATATATATCGGCCAAAACTGTTGAATACTTTTTTTTTTTTGGATATTTATTATAGCAAAAAGTAAAAAAAATTGTTCTTTTTTCAAAATCATCGCTCTTTGTTTGTTTATAGCGGCGATCAGAAATGACGCAGAGGTGATCAAATACCACCAAAAGAAAACTCTATTTGTGGGGAAAAAAATTACATAAATTTCGTTTGGGTACAAAGTCGCACAAACGCGCAATTCTCATTCAAAATGCGACAGCGCTGAAAGCCAAAAATTGGTCTGGGCAGGAGGGGGGTTTAAGTGCCCAGTAAGCAAGTGGTTAAAGAGGACCTGCCATCCTTATTTCTATTACAAGGGATGTTTACATTTCTTGTAATAGGAATGAAAGTGATCAAAAAATAAAAAAGGGACAGTGTGAAAATAAAATAAATAAAAAATAAACACGCCCCATCCCCTTTTCCTATCCTGTTTTTGACAGGTACCCTACCCCATAGGCGTGCACAGTTTTTTGGTTTAGGGTGTGCACCTCAAGCCAAAGCTCAAACACACGTGCTTCTGTGTATGTGTATATATATATATATATATATATTATATTATATTTATTTATATACCTGGCTGAGCAGCACTGAGCAGGGCAGGCACATGATGGACCATGATACATAAAAAAAAAGCAACAATTCATATGAACCTGTCAGCATAAAAGTGTGTATTATATATATAATTAAGTATATATAACTTTTATGTTGACATTCTGACGAGTTCATCATATGAATTGTTGTTTTTTTGTTTGTTTTTTTTATGTGCCATGGTCCACCATGTGCCTGCCCTGCTCAGTGCTGCTCAGCCTCACTGCTCAGCTCACCTGACCTCTCCACTGGTGCCACTGCTTCTTCCAAAGTAAAAGCGGGGAGAAGAGAGAGAGGCTGGAGGGCAGGCGGAGTGCAGCCACATATCACTCCACCGGTGCCAGCGAGACCCGCGGCCGGAACTATAGAAGCCGCATCGGAAAATGCGGCTTGATTACTCCGTGGCGGTGGTCCCTAGTTCCCAAACAATCACCTCCCACTCGCAGCACAGGTGTTTTTGCCGGCGCGAACCCGACTCTAGTGGGGCATGTTGCAGCAGTTAGCACATTAGAACTAGCAGCTAGTAGTAGCAGTAAATGCAAGATAGAGCACGCGGGTGATTAGGGTGTGCCTGGACACACCTGGAACACCCCATGCGCATGTATATGTCCTTGCCGTGGCACTGTCCTTTGGAAGTTCGCCCCCCCTCCTCCTTCATGCCACCGGGGCAGTTGGAAATAGGGTTGCCACCTCATCCCTTTAAACACATATGAATTACACGGGTTCTGAGGTCAATTTAATGCAGGTAAGGCACCAAGTGAGTTTAATTACAACCTCAATCAGCCACAGAACCTGAGTAATTCATATGTGTTCAGTTTTAAAGGGATGAGGTGGCAACCTTAGTTAGAAAGCATAGCGCGCTTTGCACATGCGCAGTAGGAAGCCAATCAATGTACGCTTATTGAGAATTTTTTTAACAAAAATATGTACCAGAATACATATGGGCCTAAATTGATGATTTTTTTTTTTTTTTTTTTTTTTACACTATTGTATTGAATATGTTTTTAAAAAAGTTAAAAGTAATTTTTTTTTTCACAATTGTCGGCCTTTTTTTGTTTATAGCGCAAAAAGAAAAAAACGGTAAAAAACCCAGAGGTGATCAAATACCACCCAAAGAAAGCTCTATCTGTGGGGGAAAAAAGCACGACCGCTAGGGTTGCCACCTCATCCCTTTAAACCCAAACACATATGAATTATACAGGTTCTGTGGCTGATCAAGGTGGTAATTAAACTCACTTGGTGCCTCATCTTCATTAAATTAGCCTCAGAACCTGGGTAAGTCATATGTGCTCAGGTCTAAAGGGATGAGGTGGCAACCCCAACGACCGTGCAATTGTCAGTTAAAGCAACGCAGCGCCGTATCGCAAAGAATTGCCTGGTCAGGAAAGGGAGTAGATCATGGGAGCTAAGCCACAGTATTATTATTGGTTTTTGTATAAGACTGTGGATGGCGCTGCTAGAATTCCTGATTTGAAAACTTTTTTCTCAGAAATGATTGATAATGTGGTAGTATCTTGTGCTAGTATAATTATAAATAGTGTTTATTTGTGTGTAGTGTATAGGTAGTAGCGTAGCAGTGTTAATGCTAAAGTGCATATGTGCAAACCATGTGCAAAGTAAGTCCAATCTTTACCAATCAGTGCATGTAGAAAACCTGTGTATCACATAAAGTGCTTTTTCTCAAAATACATATAAACATTGATATATATAAATATAAAGTGCATTTCATGCTGATGTTTTCCGGTAAAGGTCTTCACTGTATTATTTCACATTTAATGTTCTTATAGAGTCATCATTGCATATATATCATAGTTCATTAAAAAGGTGCTTTTTGTGCTGTAAGTGCTGTTTGCCGTTCCTTTTAAATATTGTGTGTCTTCTTGTGATGAAACACTCGTGCTCCCCTCCTGAAACCCTCCTTACCAGAGGGCACTACCCCTGCAGGGGTGAAGTGCCTGTCTTTATATCTTTTTTGTTGTTGGTCCTCCGTTCCTGTTGTTCCGCTCCGTCCAGGGTGTTCAATCCGCTCGATGTCACAGGGAAAAGTATAGAAAGGAGTCCATAGCGTAATTTGTATATAAAAAATCCGGTTTATTTAGCTTTAAAAAATATATATTTATATAGCAGGATACGTTTTGTGTCTATGACACATCAGGGCATCAACCAGCTCCAATGAAGGCAGTCCGCACTGGAGTTTGGTGAAGCAATATTAGTTGGTACAAGGTAAGAATCGTTTTTGCAATAGGTTAGCGTCCTCTTGCTGTCACAGATCCGGTTTGAGTGTGGCAGCGTCCGCTCTCAGTGAGGAAGATCCCCGCGGCGGGTAGTGCCCTCTGGTAAGGAGGGTTTCAGGAGGGGAGCATGAGTGTTTCGTCACAAGAAGTCACACAATATTTAACCCCTTCCTTACCGGGCACTTAAACCCCCCTCCTGCCCAGACCAATTTTTGGCTTTCAGCGCTGTCGCATTTTGAATGACAATTGTGCGGTCGTGCGACGTTGTACCCAAATAAAATTTGCGTCCTTTTTTCCCCACAAATAGAGCTTTCTTTTGGTGGTATTTGATCCCCTCTGCGTCATTTCTGATCGCCGCTATAAACAAAAAAGGAGCGACAATTTTGCAAAAAAGAACAATATTTTTTAATTTTTGCTAAAGTACAAATCCATTAAAAAAATTATTCATCAGTTTTGGGTGATATATATTCTTCTACATATTTTTGTTAAAAAAAAAAAAATCGCAATCGGCGTATATTGATTGGTTTGCGCAAAAGTTATCGCGTCTACAAACTGGGAATTGATTTATGGAGTTTTTATTTATTTTTATTTTTTTTACTAGTAATGGCGGCGATCTGCGATTTTTATCGGGACTGCGATATTGGGGCAGACATGTCGGACATTTTTTACACATTTTTGGGACCAATGACATTTATTCAGCGATCAGAAATTTAAATGTCCACTGATTACTGTATAAATGTCATTGGCAGTGAAGGGGTTAACCTGCAGGGGGCAGTGAAGGGGTTAACAATGTTCCCTGGGTGTGTTCTAACTGTGGGGGGGCAGGGCTGGCCGGGACATAACAGATCTAACTGATCCCAGTGACAGGGATCAGTAGATCTGCTATGTCCCCTGTCACAGAACGGGGAACCGCGGTGTTTACAACGGCGGTTCCCCGTTCTGAGGCTCCTAAAAGTGATCGGCGGGTCTCGGGCGGACATCGAGTCCGCCCGACCCGCGGGCGCGCCTGCCGCCAGGGGGTCGCGCCTGGAGCATGCACAGTGGAGGACGTCCATGGACGTCCTCCCGGCATTTCAGGTCCGCGCTGGAGCCGTACTTCGGCAATAGCGCGGACCTGGAGTGGTTAAAAGGAACGGCAAACAGCACTTACAGCGCAAAAAGCACCTTTTTAATGAACTATGATATATATGCAATGATGACTCTATAAGAACATTAAATGTGAAATAATGCAGTGAAGACCTTTACCCGAAAACATCAGCATGAAATGCACTTTATATTTATATATATCAATGTTTATATGTATTTTGAGAAAAAGCACTTTATGTGATACACAGGTTTTCTACATGCACTGATTTGATAAAGATTGGATTTACTTTGCACATGGTTTGCACATATGCACTTTAGCATTAACACTGCTACGCTACTACCTATACACTACAAACAAATAAACACTATTTATAATTATACTAGCACAAGATACTAGCACATTATCAATCATTTCTGAGAAAAAAGTTTTCAAATCAGGAATTCTAGCAGCGCCATCCCCAGTCTTATACGTAAACCCATATCTTCCCCTCATTGAGGGGATCCTGGAAGGCAGCAGCTAGGGATATATCCTAAGCGCAATACAACTTATTATCAATTATCAACAGTATTATTATTATACAGGATTTATATAGCACCGACAGTTTACGCAGCGCTTTACAACTTGACTATAAAAAGTCCTGCCTCTTTCCTATAAATTTGCATATTTTTGGTGCAAAGTCAGCTTTACATTCCAGCCCCTGGCGACCCTTCCTGTGTTATACAGCCGATTTTCAGAAACTCTGCATCATGTATACCAGAGACAAAAAGGGACTCCCACCCAGTCCACACACAGAGTGCTGGAACCCCCACCTCTCATAAGAAGACATTATTACCTCCTCCTCACTGGCCACACACTCTCAGGGGGATTCCAACATTGATGGAGACTCTACATTCAAGGGGAATCATTCTCTTGGTACTTCTTGTCTGTAATGTGTGAAGCTCCCACCCCATTCCATTCATGCCCCCTTCCTGTGGGAACTTATCTAACCAATCACCATGATTTGTGAAGGAAGAACAAAATAAAAAAGCCAGGGCTACAACAAAATGGCTACCAACCCCTGGTTATAGAGATAACTCTATTGCTTTAGACGTAAACAAGGACAATATGAATAATATTAAAATTCAGAATACATATTTATTCTGAAATAAGATTGTGTATACCTAACTGTTTTAAATATCGCTATATTACAATTTTTTTAAAATCTGCAACTGTATACTGTAAGGTGATTCACACTACAAGAAAATGGCTGTTGAAAGGAAAAAATAGCGAGAAATGATTTGTGCTCTAGCATATGAGGGCGGAAGTGGGCTATGTTCTGTCAAAATAGCTAATTCATCAATATCTCCAAATACGCAACTTCCGTTTACTATAACCCGACCGTAATTGGAGATTACCACCTTTTCTTTGTTACCCGTTGTTGTTTCAAGACAGCAAAGTCTTCATGTACCAGTGGTATTATGGTTCCCGGTGTTGTGTCAAAACGGCAAATCGTCAAACTCTAAAATTACGGACGGTTTCCAGTAACAGGAAGTGACGCAATTGGAGATTTTGATGCATTGCTATGAAACTGTTCTCTCTAGAGTTCGGCGCCATTTTATTGAAGCCCATGTGAGGGACAGCCAGAACAGTAACTAGAATTTGCAACAGCTATTGGGGGCGTGAGACTGCAGAGTGTGTTCCCAGGGAGGAGGAGGTATTAATGTCTTCTTATTGTTAGAGAAGGGGGGCTCAGTACTCATTGTGGGCTGGATGATGGGGGAATCATGTAACCTCCACAAATCCTCATCTTTCTGCAATTCCTTGGCCCCTATATATGCCAGGGTATGATTTCTGTATTAATTGACTCCTATGGGTCTAGCTGTGAAAGTGTGAATACACCGAAAGATGCAGATAAATCGGTGTGTGAATGTGACACGCTCCAGGTGATTTAGGATTGGCTGGCTATCCAGAACATCAGATTTCCCTGCTGTGCAGACAACCATAAATTATACCATCATCTCAGTGCATAACTTGTATTTTAAAGCCAAAACCCAGGCACAAAAACTCTCATTCAAACATGTTCCTAAATAGCCACAACTATAAATCCACTTTGTGTGCCCCAAATGGCTTTACAAACCCAGATATTACCTTGTAAAAGTAGCATTGACGGGGCGTGGCCGGCCACTGACAGGAATGGACGTCTAAGGACTGAGCTCCACTCTGCCTGAAACCTCAAGCAACCTCCAAGCACACACCAGCGAAGACCTTGCCCTCAAAATACACCCCTGCAGTGCCCCATCACCGGTCATCACCTTGGAGGGCTGGAGAGAGGGGTAGTGGCACTGCCGTGACAGCAAGGCACACAAACCGGCATCCGCCGGCTGCCACCATTATAAGACACAGCCGCCTCTTCTTCACTGCCATCCGAGCCCAGTAAGGACAGGTGAGCCTTCATATCCCCGCACAAAGCCTCCCAGGACCTGCCTACCTCGGCCGAGCTAATTTCTAGCCTGAAAACATCTCCGCCGACACAGAATATTACCACCGTCGGCCGCCTACGGCCAAACACACGGAACGACAGTGCCGTCACGGTGATGGGGAGAGAGGTCGGGAGGTTCCACTACTGGCCACTACCCCGTGACGTCCCCACATAAAACTCCCGTTCCAGAAGCGACCACACACGAACCTCCAACGAACTCCAAAGTCCGTCTCACCTCGAGTCAGGAATCTGCAGGTAAGGACAGTCACCGGCCGGTGCGGGGCAGTTACGATGAAAATGTTCCATTATAGACCCAAACATTTCGGTAAACCCCGTGTGTTTCACCTAAATATCAACACCGATAAATCCTTGTACAAACTTACTCTCAAA
>BLSH010174537.1:332247-349196 GCA_018402905.1 Glandirana rugosa | reverse complement strand
TGCAGCTGTTGGATGACAAGACTATAATACACTACAAGAAAATGGCTTCTGCAGGGAAAAAGTAGTGATAATAGATTTGTCCTCTAGCGTATGAAGGCAGAAGTGGGCAGGGCCTGTTTACTATTGAAGGGATTGTGCTCTAGAGCTCGGTGCCATTTTCTTGTGGCCCAAATGAGGACACTCAGAACAGTAACTGTGTTTTGTGCAGCTGATGGAGGTGTGAGGCTGGACAGTGTCTGCCCAGTGAAGAGGAGGTAATAATGTTTCTTATTATGAGAGAAGGGGGTCCCAGCACTGTGTATGGACTGGATTGGGGGGTCCTTGGCCCCCTATATATGTCAGGCTGTGATTTCTGTATGCTTTGTAAAAATAGCATTTTGGGAAGGATCCCTATATGGGTCTGACTGCTAATACACAGGGGGATTGACTTGCTGCTGTAGATGGATCGCTCTGCAAAATGTGACACTCTCCAGGTCAATTAGGATTGGCCGGCTGTCTTGAAGATTTGCGCCTGAATCATCAGAATTCCTTCATCTAAAGAGAACCTCCGCCCATAACCAGCAAGGACCTGTTTATGTTTTAAAGCACAAAAAAGCTTTTATTTAAATCTATTCGATAAAAGCCACCATGGATAAATCTATTTTGTGTGCACCCCCTGCCTTTGCAAACCCAGATATTGCCTTGTAAAAGTAGCAGTGACATCATCACTGTGCAGAACATAGCCTGTGCAGAGAACAGAGCTGTAGGAGGGACCCAGCACACTCCACCCACTACAGGAGGGGGTGGAGACAAGACCAGTCACCCTGCACAAGGATAGAGAGCAGCAGTGACCGGCCTTTATTACAGAAAGCTCCTGCACTGGATTACTGCACATATCTGAAGGAAATACTCAAAGCACAGCATGATTCAAGGAAAGACACTTCACTCTTGTGTTTAGATGATATTTGCATTTCCTGAAGTTCAATTTTAAAGTTTCCCAGTACTAAAGTAATGGCATCCCCCTTCCTCAGGGCTGATGCGTGTTCAAAGAGGCATCCTCTTTGAGGGATGCCTCTTTGAACACGCATCAGCCATGAGGAAGGGGGATGCCATTTGACCCCCGAAACGCGTTGGCATTTTTTACTATTCTTCCTACCGAATAAAATCCACCTTTGCAACTTTTACACCTTTGTCTCGGGCGCTCCATTCGTATCTAGGATTTGATCTTATATGTGAATCGACACGTCAAGTTGTTTACAGCGGTAGCAGCCCAGGCCCCGCAAGAGGGCGTACCATCAAAATTTCCAGATCATGCCCCATAGAGGCACTGGACATTGGGGATCTACCCCTATCTCCCTATGGATGATATCCCCAAACGAGGGATTGTGTTTCCAGCGCGGTCTACTTTCCATTCTTTGAACTTCAGTACTAAAGTAATGTAAGCATTAGTTGACCTGTCCTTCACACTTCCTGATCCACCACTGGAACCCCATGAAATATCTGGTTCTTCCTAAGTTGAGGACAGGGCCATCCATTGTTCTTCCCATTTCCCACCATGCCGGGTAACCTGATCCCTCATCCAATTCACAGAGAGTGCTCCTCTTTTCCTCCTCCCGTAATAGTGAGAGGATCAGATTTCAGAAACTTGCACAGGGTTCTTGAGGGAGCAGGTAGAAAATATGACTGGATACCTTATGGTGCCTGCTGCACAAGGGTATTGGAGGAGCGAGTAGAAGATAAGACCGGACACTCTATTGTGCCTGCTGCACAAGGATCTTGAGGGAGAAAGTAGAGGATAACACTGAAAGCCTTATGGTGCCTACTGCACAAGGGTCTTGAGGGAGCAAGTAGAAGATAAGACTGGATGCCTTATGGTGCCTGCTGCATAAGGGTCTTGAGGGAGTGAAGATAAGACTGGACGATTTATAGTGCACGTTGCTGCAAAAGGGTTTTGAGAAAGCGAGTAGAAGATAAGACAAGGCGCCTTATGGTGCCTACTGCACTAGGGTCTTGAGGGAGCGAGTAGAAGATAAGACTGGACAACTTATGATGCCTGCTGTACAAGGGTCTTGAGGGAGCAAGTAGAATAGAAGACTGGACACCTTATGGTGCCTGCTGCACAAGGGTCTTGAGGGAGTGTGTAGAAGATAAGACTGGATGCCTTATGGTGCCTGCTGCACAAGACCAACACAACGTCCATTACATTGGCTAGCTGTGGGCAAACCATAGCTAGGGGGATAGTGATGGAAGATGAAGGCTTTTTCCTCACAACCATCACATAACTTGCCTGGATCACCAAGGTTTTTTTGCCTGAGTCTGAAGGCCTGTACACACGGGGCGACGGTCGTACAATGGTCGTACAACAGCTTGTTGTACGATCATCCGACCGTTCGTATGTGCGATTGCAACAGCCGATGTGCGACAGTCTTACAACAGAAGTTGGATGAGCAGACTAGAAAGCCTTTGTTGTACAACAAGCGGTTGTATGACTGTTGTACCGTGTGTACAGAAGTTGGTCCAACATAAGTTGTATGTGCAAAACACGCATGCTCAGAAGTCAGGAACGCCTGGAAGTGTCTGTTCGTGTAAACCTATGTTCCTAATTCACAAATCACATTCACCTGAACTTCCTCGTTATACGCTCGTAGCACGTCACCACGTTAGGCTTGGTTGCACGATCGCTTAGTGCACGTCCGTATGCGAGACACAAGAGCCAACATATGATTTTGGACGTCCGGTCGTACCACCGTCACACCGTATGTACGAGGCATTCGTCTGAGATGCCTCTTATTATTTTCATTTTCCATTGATTTGTTTTAAATGTTTAATATTTATTTAATGCAGCTTGAACTTTCTAAACCAGAAGTATTATTTTTATATTATAACCCATACATTCAGAGCAGTGAGTGCAATAAGAAGAATATGAAGACGTTGTGATGGAGAACTGGCCGCCTCTCACATTAACAGGTAAGAGGAGACTTTAATTACTTGTAAGAGCTTATTCACACGTGCAGCATTTATTGCCACCCCTCCTAAAAGTGATCTGGGGTATTTTGCTTTTTAGAGGGTTTGACAGGCGGTGAGGAGATATGTTTTAACCCTCAAAATGCTACCCATTGCAGTGTGGCCCCATTCACTTAAAGTGGTTGTCAACTCGTGACAACCACTTTAACCTACAGGTAAGCCTATAATAAGGCTTACCTGTAGGTGCCCTGCATATCTCCCAAACCTGCATGGTTCAGGAGATATGCAGTTTACTAAATGTGCCAACGTCATTTCGGCACATGCGCAGTGAAGAAACGGCCTCGGTGCCGTTTCTTCACTGTGATCATGCCGCGACTGGCGGCTCATGCGCGGGAGTGACCACGCGACTCTGGCCAGTCACAGAGCCGGAGGTATAGCAGAATTGTTCCACAAAACAGTGAAGCCTCCGTGGTGGTTGCCTCATCCCAGTAACTATCGATTGAAAAAAGAGAGAACCCCTTAAGTGGGACTGTACTAGGCAGCGATACACCACAAACAACAGTTTATATAAATTTGTAAAAAAAATCATATTTATTTAAAATATTTTCTTTTGTCACTCTAAAGAAAGAGGAACCGGTATTTGATGTATATAATATCCTATATATTGCAATTAGTCTCAGAACAGATCAGATATACATAGTCCATCACAGAGTTATCTGTGGAAATGTGAATACATAGCTTTTATGATGGAAAAAGTAATCCGTTGTCCAAAGGTGGAAGGAGATGGAGTTCACTGCCCAACGTTAAACGTTTCGGGTCCAATAAGGCCCTTCATCAGGGGAGATACCAACGGAAACAGATGATCTTGTATTTAATGTTTAGATATGTAGTTTAATTTGTTTCTGGTAGCAAACGAGAAAAGAAGAGAGTATACAGCATATGGACCATACAGGGGACATTCATATTGCAAATAAGATCAACCTACAGTTCAATTATTAGTGCATAAATATCATTTTTTTGGTTAGAAGAGTAGAGGAAGGCTCACTAGTTGCATGTGTCCATTGTAAGATACTTTTCCACAATTGGGAATATATTGGTGTCTCAAGAATGTGTCTGGAATGTAGAGTCGCTCGGAGTGGACGGGCCCCAATAGGCCAAGGAAAAAGAAGCCAGAAGGAATGGCCCTACATAGAGAATAGAATGCAAAGGACACTAGGAACATGACCGAATGTTGGAAGAAGACGGGGGGGGGGGGGGAGGGGTAATAGAGATGCCTATGTGGATGTGTGGTGTTCCACTTACCCAGTTGTTTCATCACAGGTTTACTATACTGCATGTCAAAGAGGCATCCTCATGGAAATTTATGATTACGTATAGCCGGGGGGATCTGCCACCGGCTTTTATGAGGAGCAAGGGGGGTTGGATCTGTCCATCCCAGGCCTGTAATACAGAGGATGACTAGATTGGTGAAGGTAGGAAAAGGTACTGGGCATCATCTCACAAATTACACCCGTGGATAGGTATGGAATAATTATGGTGGTGTTGAATGACCATAAAGACCCAGGTAGAGGATATAAAGACATAAGCACCTAGTTCCCAGATAGTCACAAGGAAGTGAAGAGAGAAAAAAAACAAGAGGAAAGTCCCATGGTGCCTAATGAAGAACATGTGTATAGAACCTCATAGCGGTGAACAAACATATACATATTGCATCTATTGGGTGCATACCTCGTGGGTCCTGGGCTCCTGTATCTCCGGGCGTTGTGCGGCGGCTGCACAGCTGCCGGGAGATTAAATAGAGTACGTCGTACTCGCGCCTGCGCACTCGTGCCACACTAGGGGCGCATGTGCGTGACATCATTGAGTCGTGTCCTCCACTGTGGAGAGACACGCCCAGAGCTGTCCGCAGTGGAGGCGGAACTACAAGGGAAGACGGGCCAATCAAGTACCCGTCATTGTCCCTAACTGTACTCGAAAAAGGTGTCTGTAGTTGCAGCCGCCGCAGACGGACTCAGCGGGGAGGGGAAGAGGGGGGGAAAGGAGGAGGGGAGCCGCCATGTCAAGGACAATGCAAGAGGATACCCTGCATAAATGTAGGTTCTCAGGCATATCTGGGCTCGTGCTGTCTCACTAAAATCAAGTGGGGCCAATAAAAAATGGGAAAGAAGTAGATGCATAGTACGAAAGTGGTATGTGAACTATGCAGAAATGTCATAAACAAAAACGGGGTATTGCAGAAAAAGATGGGACAGAGGAAAATGGGATAAAGAGAGGGGAGGGAGGAAAAGACGGTCAGAAAAGGTTTATAAAGAGTGTCTTTTTGAATACATAGTGGCCCTGCCTCCTCAGCAGTGAGAAAATCCGGACACATGCCTATGGCAGCCTTCAACAATCTCAAAATTCACATCTACATGTCATACACCAAATAAACATAAGTCACAAAAAGGAAATGGAAAGAGAGAGAGAGAATCAAGAATATAAGATATAAAAGACCAAGTCAAATAAACAAAGAAACTAGGAAGGTAGTCACTACCCATGTCCTTCCCATATACCTGATGTAAACCCTTCCAAGAACGGCCTAAAACGAATGGCGCTGTTGAGACCCGGTGGCATGGTGGCTTTCAGGGCCACCTGCCATCGGGTCTCCCTTTGAAGAATGGTTTTGTCCCAGTCTCCACCTCGATTATTGGAATGGATTCGATTTAATATTGTAAAATTTATGTCGGGAAAGACTTTGTGGTGTATGTCCCTAACATGTCTGCCCAGGGGGAGATCTGGGTTGCTTGTCTTCATACTAGTTATGTGCCTTGAGGCTCTTTTGTGGAACTCCTGTGTGGTTTTACCCACATAGAATCCACCGCAGCTACAGGTCAATAAGTATACCACCCCCGCTGTTTTACAGTTTGAGAAGTGGGAAGGTTTGTATATTTGTCCATTTGGTAGTTTAAAATTAATATTGGTGTTCATATAGCGGCAGATTCGACAGCCTCCACATCTAAATGTCCCTTTTCTCTTACATGGATCCCCTCTAAACACTCCCACATATTCACTGTGGACTAAATGGTCATGCAGTGACTTGGAACGTCTAAAGGTAATGGGAGGATTCATGGGTATAAGTGGTTTGAGAGTAGGATCAGACTGAAGAATGGGCCAATATTTTGATATGATTTTCCTGATATGTTTGTGTTGTTTGATATATCTCGTGATGATCCTAGCCTGGGTAGTGAAAACATTGGTTTGCTCATTTCTTTCTTGCGTGGTTTGTTTGCCAAAGAGTAGTTGTTGTCTACTCTTTTCCCCCGCTCGCTGGAACGCTTTCTTCAAGCAAGTGTTGGAATAACCCCTTTCTAGCAGTCTGGTCTTTAATTTGTTGGCTTCCAGGCGGTATGTTTGTTCTGTGGAGCAATTCCTGCGAAGACGCAGGTATTTCCCATAGGGAATGGATTTAATAAGAGTTCCTGGATGGGAGCTACTGGCATGTAAAATGAAGTTGCCTGCTGTTTCCTTACGGTACAGTGTGCTCATCAATCTACCTTGTTCATCCTTCAGGATGGTGATATCCAGAAAATTGAGTCTTTGTGTATCGGTAGTCATGGTGAATTTCAAATTTAGGTTATTATTGTTCATGGCTGCTAGGCAGTGGTCCAGTAGGTCCCTGCTTCCGCTCCATATCACAAGGATGTCGTCTATAAATCTATACCAAAGTAAGATGTTTTTAGTTAGGTTGAACAACCCTTCATCCGCAAGGAATGAATTCTCCCATTCCCCCAGGTACAGGTTGGCGTAGGACGGGGCAGAGCATGTCCCCATCCTCACCCCCTGTACCTGGAGGAAATGGGAGCCATCGAAGGAGAAATAATTTTGTGTAAGAATGAATTCTAAAGCCAATGAGATAAAAGTGTGTACTTTTTTATCATCCCTTTGTGTTTGGGATAAAAAATGTCTTACCGCTAGGATGCCTTCCTGGTGGGGGATGGAGCTATAGAGTGCTTCCACATCCACCGAAACCAAGAGGGCAGAGGTCGGAACACATAGGCCCTCGAGGTTTTGGAGGACGTGTGCAGTGTCTCTGATATATGATGGAAGGTTTGTGACTAGGGGGCGCAGTTGTTCATCTATATATCTACTGAGGTTCTCCGTAATGCTTCCCTGACCTGAAACGATCGGTCTGCCAGGAGGCTCAATTATACTTTTATGAACCTTCGGCAGACTGTAAAATGTAGAAATTTTTGGAAAAGTTGTTCGTATAAACTCCCTAGTTGATTTATCAATAATATTGCCCAAATAGGCTGTATCAACGAGTATATAAAACTCTTTATTGAAGTTTTCGATCTTTGACCGTGTTATTGGTCTGTACCACTCGGCATTACGGAGAATCTTCAAGCACATTTCTTTGCATTGAACATTTGTCATGATGACAATGTTTCCCCCTTTGTCAGATGGTTTTATGGTTAAGTGGTGTTTGTCTGTTAAATTAGTCAGTGCTTTTCTCTCCCTTTGTGAAAGATTGTTTTTCATGGGTAATTTTTAACTTTTTTCTAGTTCCTGTAGGGTCATTGCTAAGAATGCTCCCACATTAGGGTTCAAATCCAAAGAAGGAAATTTACTGGATTTTTTCCTCAGGGTAGAAATACCCATTCTGTTGTTGGTGAGGGTGGTAGTTTTCATAGTGGTTTTAGGGGTAGAAGAACCAATATCAAGCTGGTCAGTGGGATCAAGGAAGTTTTGTTCATCTAGAAGAGATGTGAGTTCCTCTATTGCTTGTATTTCCCTTTGGGTTAGTTCAGTCTGGTCGTGATCAATAGTTTTTTTTAGCATATAGACTTTGAAAAATGAGTTTTCTCGCAAAAAGTTGTAAGTCCTTATGGACTTCAAAAACATTGAAATTTGAGTCTGGGCAGAAGGTCAGTCCCTAGTGAGTAACTGACATTCCTGGGCAGACAGATTGTAATCTGAAAGATTAATTATGCTGTAGTTATATTCAGGAGCAGACTGAGGTTTCTTTTGGGGTGTTTTATGTCATTTTGGTTCTGAAGGTCCACCTGGGGATAAATCCCCAGGGGGTCCTTCTCCAATTTGTGTATTGGTGTCTAAGGAGTGTTTAGAATGCCCAGAGGGGCCACCATGTGCATTACCTGACCTTCTGGAGTGATCAGATCCCATCACCTGTGCAGAAGATAGTTTGTTGGTTAAAGTGGATTCCATGATGTGTTTTTTGTTGGGGTAATTATCGGACCCCGGAGATCGCCATTTGTTCTTTTGTGGTCCCTTTCGGTCTTGTGAAGCCTGTGAAATAGAAGAAGATATACAGGGTGGGCCATTTATATGGATACACCTTAATAAAATAGGAATGGTTAGTGATATTAACTTCCTGTTTGTGGCACATTAGTATATGTGAGGGAGGAAACTTTTCAAGATGGGTGGGATGGCGGCCATTTTGAAGTCGGCCATTTTGAATCCAACTTTTGTTTTTTCAATAGGAAGAGGGTCATGTGACACATCAAACTTATTGGGAATTTCACAAGAAAAACAATGGTGTGCTTGGTTTTAATGTAGCTTTATTCTTTCATGAGTTATTTACAAGTTTCTGACCACTTATAAAATGTGTTCAATGTGCTGCCCATTGTGTTGGATTGTCAATGCAACCCTCTTCTCCCACTCTTCACACACTGATAGCAACACCGCAGGAGAAATGCTAGCACAGGCTTCCAGTATCCGTAGTTTCAGGTGCTGCACATCTCGTATCTTCACAGCATATGGTTTTTTTATGGTTTTTATGGTCAGTAAAAACCAATACCGGGTGAGCTGCTCCTTCCAGGAGGTACCGCCATTCCTCCAAAGCCGACTTGATGGCCAGCAATTCCCTATCACCCACATCATAGTTCCAGCAAGATGGTGCACCACCACATTATGGGTATCAGGTCCGAGCATTCCTAGATGAACAGTTTCCTGCAAGAGGACACCCTGCATAAATGTAGGCTCTCAGGCATATCTGGGCTTGTGCTGTCTCACTAAAATCATGTGAGGCCAATAAAAAATGGGAAAGAAGTAGATGCACAGTACGAAAGTGGTATGTGAACTATGCAGAAATGTCATAAACAAAAACGGGGTATTGCAGAAAAAGATGGGACAGAGGAAAATGGGATAAAGAGAGGGGAGGGAGGAAAAGACGGTCAGAAAAGGTTTATAAAGAGTGTCTTTTTGAATACATAGTGGCCCTGCCTCCTCAGCAGTGAGAAAATCCAGACACATGCCTATGGCAGCCTTAAACAATCTCAAAATTCACATCTACATGTCATACACCAAATAAACATAAGTCACAAAAAGGAAATGGAAAGAGAGAGAGAGAGAGAGAATCAAGAATATAAGATATAAAAGACCAAGTCAAATAAACAAAGAAACTAGGAAGGTAGTCACTACCCATGTCCTTCCCATATACCTGATGTAAACCCCTCCAAGAACAGCCTAAAACTAATGGCGCTGTTGAGACCTGGTGGCATGGTGGCTTTCAGGGCCACCTGCCATCGGGTCTCCCTTTGAAGAAAGGTTTTGTCCCAGTCTCCACCTCGATTATTGGGATGGATTCGATCTAATATTGTAAAATTTATGTCAGGAAAGACTTTGCGGTGTATGTCCCTAACATCTCTGCCCAGGGGGAGATATGGGTTGCTCGTCTTCTTGTAAGAGCTTATTCACACATGCAGCATTTATTGCCGCCCCTCCTAAAAGTGATCTGGGGTATTTTGCTTTTTAGAGGGTTTGACAGGAGGTGAGGAGATATGTTTTAACCCTCAAAATGCTACCCATTGCAGTGTGGCCCCATTCACTTTAAGTGGTTGTCAACTCGTGACAACCACTTTAACCTACAGGTAAGCCTATAATAAGGCTTACCTGTAGGTGCCCTGCATATCTCCCAAACCTGCATGGTTCAGGAGATATGCAGTGTACTAAATGTGCCAACGTCATTTCGGCACATGCGCAGTGAAGAAACGGCCTCCGTGCCGTTTCTTCACTGTGATCGTGCCGTGACTGGCGGCTCCCGCGCTAATGCGCGGGAGTGATGTCACGTGACTCTGGCCAGTCACAGAGCTGGAGGTACCACCTGGAAGGAAGAGGGGCAGAAGATGGACGCTGCCAGCACAGGGGACAGCGCTGGACGTCGCAGGCTTCGTTTCCAGGTAAGTGACACATAATGGGCTACTATGCGATGCATAGTAGCCCATTATGCATCTACTTTGCAGGGGAATACAGAGGAAGTAAACCCCATCTGGGTTTACTTCTTTAAATTAGTTGTGTTCAGCAGTGGTAACACCCGCTGAATGTGTTGTCATGTAACTTTTACAGCAAAGCATTCCAGCTATGGCACATCTACAGCCTTAAAGTGGAACTAAACACATCAATTTAACAGTTTCAAAAAACAGTTACATTCCCGGCACGTGTCGGGAATGTAACTGTCACATTGGTTGTGCTCTCAACCAAACTGTCAAACCATCAAATTGCTGGTGTCATAACTGATTAAATGTGCAGCATCATGGCAGTGAAGATCAAACAGAGGCCAAGATGGCAGCTTCCTCAGCTGAAAACGATAGGAGGGTTTAGTTCCACTTTAAGTGGCTGCAGTATTATGGTGGACACTCAGGGGGGCGGTAAAACTAGGTAGAGAAGAACAAATTTCTGGTCCCAGGGAACCCATGCTAATATCTATATCTCCAGCTCCCAGTATATATTGTTATGGTCTTTGGGAGGAATGCTATGCACATTTGTAGAATCCCCCCTACAGATCCTTGGTTTTAGTGGTAGACTTTGTTCAGTGCCAAGCAACCCTGGCTGAGAAAGGATGACCTAGACACACATGTCCTCTGATATAAAGACATGAAAATAATGAGTGGAATTCATAAAGAAGGTTGTAGACACTACAACTGCATACCTTCCAACTTTTTGAGATGGGAACGAGGGACACCTATTAGCAAAAATATGTATGCATAGGACACACCCCCTGCCACATCCCCTTAATCACCTCCCACCCGTGCTATAGCCGAAAGACAGCTACAGCGTGGGCTTCCAGTGTCGGGAGGGCACTCCCGTGATCATGCTACTCCTGTGCCATGCTCGCGACTCGGCTGATCACAGAACAGAGTAAAGGGCCAGTCACAGCGGCCCTTAAGTACGTGATCAGATGTCAGTCAATGACAGGTTCTCATGGAAGTTAAAACGGAGTTCCACCCAAAAGTGGAACTTCCGCTTTAAGTGTTGGTGACCCCCTAACATGCCACAATTGGCATGTCATTTTTTTTTTTGGAGGGGGGCCCCGAGGAGGTCCCACTTCCTCTCCTGGGTCCGCGGAGCAGAAAGGAAGTTCACCTCCCCCCCCCCCCCTCTCTGCGATCTTCTGGGACACGTCTCAGGGCTCAAAAGATGCACCGGCCATTCACAGCGCGACTCACACATGCACAATGCGCGCCCGGCTTTGAAGTGATGCCGGCGCTACATGGAGGAGGGGGAGAAGAGCGTAGCGCTGGACGGTTGCATCGCTGGAGCCTGGGACAGGTGAGTGTCTGATTACTAAAAGTCAGCAGCTACACTTTTTAGCCTCTATAGCGGAGAGGCGATCAAAGCCGATCTTGGCTTTGTTCGGCTGTTCGACCAGCTGCCGAAAGCGCTGTCTGGTCATTTGGGTCTCTCAGTGGGACAGGAGAGCCTGAGCAAGCCACGGAAGGCAGCAAGGGGGGTGGCTTCCCCTCCCACTGCTTGTAAAAGAAATCCAGCAGCTAGTTAGTCACTAGAATTGCTTTTACAAGAGAGCCGACCACTGGCTCTAAAAAATGGTACCAGGGTAACACCTCCAGCTGCAAGCATCGTTCCAGTATAACCATCGAACGTTCAGTGACATACAGGTACGGCGCTCGTCGGGAAGAGGGAAAGTGCTGCGGATAATGCACTAGGCATTTGCACCTGTTTTTTATTTGTTCTTTTAGCACATTATATAGAGTTCCATGGTAACTGTACTACCACCAGAAATCTGCCGCAGACGCTGTATTGAATCACCCCAATGTAATCAGTCAGTGTGTGTGTTTCCTACAGATGGATCCAGTAACAGAAATCCCCCAGAGAGATGTCTCAGTCCTCTGTATCCCCGGGACTCCACACAGGAAGATCAGGAGATCCCTCAGGAGGATCAGGTAGATGAAATTAAGAATAATGTTTCTATATGATTGTTGCAGAGGTTTACTAAATCTAAGAGTATGCACTATTTTAAACCTTTTCTTCAGGGTGAAAATGTGCTTAAAGTGGAAGTTAAAGAGCATCTAGAAGGGTCTTATGTGATGGATGATGAGTCATATAAGGAGGAGGAAATGCCTCCAGAGATCAGTACAGGTGAGTAATAAACACTAAATCCAGAGAAGAGTCTCAGATTCTCCTTGTTCAGTCACTACAACAATCTTCTTCTCCCCCCTCCTCTGTCAGTAGACAGTAATGGGGAGACAATATGTGACCAGTGGGGGAGTCAGGAGGCATCAGCCTCTATTAGACTGTGGCTCTCCTCCTCGCATCATGTCATTGTGTGTTACAAGCCGTGACCAGACTGAAAATGTGAAGATCAGCAGAGCTGGGGGTTATTACTGAGTGGGGGATCAGCTGCGCTGGGGGTTACTAAACACACTCTCTGGGGTCTCTCATACATCTCGGTACAGGTGGCTTCACTCTCTTTATTCACAGACCCTGGGAACACCAGAGCTACTCAAGGAGACGTCAAAGCTGAGGAGGAGGAAGAAGGACACAAAAGGATTAAAGAAGAGGAAATCCCTATAGAGATCCACACAGGTGAGGAATAAAGCAGCCAATAGGCTGCAGCTGCTGATCAGTGTATTCTGACAGCGGAGAGTTCCCACTTTCAGAATACAATGTCTCTGCGGGGAGGATCCCCCTATCCATCTCGATTGTGTGGATGGAGGGGTGGGGGGGGGTCAGCCTGTCAGTGCTCAGACCATACACCGCACACTGCATCAAATTGGTCTGCATGGATGTCGTCCCAGAAGGAAACCTCTTCTAAAAATGATGCACAAGAAAGCCGGCAAACTGTTTTCTGAAGAAAAGCAGGCTAAGGACATGGATTACTGGAACCAGGGAGGGGATCGTGCTCTGCTTCAGTACGTCACAGTACATGTTGGCATTCATGGTTCCTTCAATGAACTGTAGCTCCCCAGTGCCGGCAGCATTCATGCAGCTCCTGACCATGACACTCCCACCACCATGCTTTACTGTAGGCAAGACACACTTGTCTTTGTACTCCTCACCTGGTTGTCGCCACACACGCTTGATGCCATTGGAATCAAATAAGTTTATCTTGGTCTCATTAGACCACTGGACATGGTTCCAGTAATCCATCACCTTAGTCTGCTTGTCTTCAGCAAACTGTTTGAGGGCTTTGTGGTGCATCATCCTTAGAAGAGGCTTCCTTCTGGGATGACAGCCATGCAGACCAATTAGATGCAGTGTGTGGCATGTGGTCTGACCACTGATAGGCTGCCCCCCACCCCTTCAACATCTGCAGCAATGCTGGCAGCACTCATACGTCTATTTCCCAAAGATTTAAGGAGGGGTGTTGTTCAGTGGGTAGTAACGTGTAGATTAGAATTTTTGCCATTTGTACCAGGTCGTTGTAAATTTCGTGAGGGTCTCGTGTGAGATGCTTATAAGTTCTTAGATTTTTTCGATGTTGTTATTTCTCTGAAACCATTCCTCTCTCGTTGGGATGTTTGGGGATTGCCAGTGATACGGAATACATTGTTTGGCTGTGTTAATCATGAACATTATTGAGAGATTTAATGTAGAATTTCTTTGGAATATTGGAAGGGTGAAGCAAATATGTGGAAGGGGAATATTCCAGCGTCTCCGCTGTGACTTGGTGTATAGTGTTGTGTACAATCTTCCAAAACTTTTGGATTTGGGGGCAAGACCACCAGATATGAAGAAAGGACCCTAAGTCATCCTTACATCACCAGGATTTGTTTGGAATGGTGTTTGAGAATTTGTTAAGAAGTTCCGGGGTTCTATACCATCTAGACATTATTTTAATATAGTGCACTCCTGAGTAGCAACATTGAGAGATCCTTTGTGGGTGTAGGTACATATGAGTTCCCAGTCGTCTGGTGATAAGGATCTTTCGAGGTCTTGTTCCCACGCTCTGCATGCAGAGTCTGAGAAAGCTGAGAGGTTCTCAAATGTAGAGGAGTACAGAGCAGAGATGATGTGTCTTTGGGGAGATTTTTTAGAGCAGAGGTCTTCGAGGGTGGATGATCTCCGAGTCCAGTACTGAATTTTAGAGGGTTTGTTTAAGAAATTCCTGACCTGCAAGTAAGTCCAACGAGGGAAATGGTTGGGTGATAGGGAATCATTTAACTCTTCAAATGTTACGAATGCATTTCTTTTGTAGAAATGTGACGCTAGTACGTCTCTTTGGGGCCATATGTTTGAAAGGAAGTTTTTGTTGAGGCCTGGTGGGAAGTCTGGGTTCCCTCTCAGGGGGGTTAAGGGACTAAACCATGGCTTGGAGTTGGAGTTTTTATTTGAACTCTGGAATGCGGCTAAGGTAGGGCCGATTAGTGGGTGTTGTTTATTTTGAGGGATGATATGTTGAGGATTTAGCCATGGTAAATTTCTTAGGCTCTGTGGTGAAGTGAGTTATTCAAGGGCGACCCAGTCTTTAACAGATCTGTGTAAGTTCCAATCCACAATACGGGTAAGAAGAGCTGCTAGGTGATACTTAAGAAGATCAGGGAGGGCAATCCCACCTTTGTTTTTAGGGAGGGTTAGTTTGTCGAATCTAATTCTGGGTTGCTTGTTGCGCCAGATTAAAGAAGAGCAGAGTTGGCAGAAGGTATTAAAGAAGGATATAGGGATTTTAATGGGGATGGTTTGGAAAAGGTAATGGAAACGCGGGATAATTGTCACTTTAATTAGTGATGCTCTACCGAACCATGAAACATTGAGTATGTTCTAGAGCTGCACGATTCTGGCCAAAATGAGAATCGCGATTTTTTTGCTTAGAATAAAGATCACGATTCTCGCGGCGTAATATATTAAATATACAAAAAAAAAAAAATGGGCTAACAGCACTGTAGGTTTTTGAAAGGGGTAATTTTTCCAAAAAAATTGCGTTTAAAAGTCTTCTGCGCAAACAGCGTGTGACATAAAATATTGCAACAACCGCCATCTTATTCTCTAGGGGCTCTGCTAAAAAAAAATATATAATGTTTGGGGGTTTTAAGTCATTTTCTAGCACAAAATAATGGATTTTTATTTGTAAACAGCAAGTGTGAGGAAAGATTTAGTCTTCAAATGGTTAAACCAAAACTCTATACAAGGGGAGTTCATTCAGAGTTCAATGTCTTTGATAAGAGTTACAAAGTAATTTTACTTCAATGATTCAATGATTAATCGTGCAGCTCTAGTATGTTCCATCTCTTTAGATCTTCTTTAGTATCTTTTAGGATTGGAGTGAAGTTTAAGTGGAAGAGGTTGGAAAGAGATTGTGGCAGTTTAATTCCCAGGTAGGTAACATAGTCCTTGGCCCATTTAAAGGGAAAGTTGCTTTGACATAGGTGGACTGTTTCAGGGGAGAAGGTTATATTCAGGGCAAATGATTTAGAGTGGTTAATTTTTAGATTAGAAATTTGTTGGAAGAAATCTAGGTCTTTTAGCAGGTTTGGGAGAGAGGTAATCGGCTCTGAGAGGAAAAGGAGGAGGTTGTCGGTGAAGGCCGCTAATTTGAATGAGCGTTCTGCAATGGTGATCCCTTTTATATTAGGGTTGAGGCGGATTTTGTTTAGGAGGGGCTCGAGGGATAGAACGAATAAGATCGGGGAAAGTGGACATCCTTGCCTAGTACCATTTTTAAGATGAAAGACGTCCGACAGGTGGCCATTAACACGGACTCTGGCAGCGGGGGAGGAATAGAGGGCTTTAATATATGAAAGCATTAACCACTTCCTTACTGGGCACTTAAACCCCCCTCCTGCCCAGACCAATTTTTGGCTTTCAGCGCTGTCGCATTTTGAATGACAATTGCGCGGTCGTGCGACGTTGTACCCAAATAAAATTTGCGTCCTTTTTTTTCCCACAGAGCTTTCTATTGGTGGTATTTGATCACCTCTGCATCATTTCTGATCGCTGCTATAAACAAAAAATGAGCGACAATTTTGCAAAAAAGAACAATATTTTTGACTTTTTGCTAAAGTACAAATCCATTAAAAAAAAAGTATTCATCAGTTTAGGCCGATATATATTCTTCTACATATTTTTGTTAAAAAAAAAAACGCAATCGGCGTATATTTATTGGTTTGCGCAAAAGTTATCATGTCTACAAACTATGGGAATTGATTTATAGCATTTTTATTATTTATTTATTTTTTACTAGTAATGGCGGCGATCTGCAATTTTTATCGGGACTGCGATATTGCAGCAGAAATGTCGGACATTTTTTACACATTTTTGGGACCAATGACATTTATACAGCGATCTAGACAATACAGGGCCGGTCGGGGCGGGGGGGTGTCAATCTTGTGTGGGTCCCTTGTAACAATTGGGGAAGTGACGGGGGACGTCCAATTGGGGAAGTGACGGTTACTGTAAATGTGTCATTAGTCACCTATAAATTTAAAGACTAGCGACATATTTACAGTAACCAGGGTTTTTACACATTTTTTACAGGCTGTAAAGACGACGTTATAGCGTCAGGGCTATTTTTAACGTCTAGCGGCGGTAATGATCATTTTTTATTTATTTATTATTTTTACGATATTTAGTTAAGGGTATCAAACATCTGTACTATTGAAAACGCGTTTGGTTATTTATATGCGGCTAACGCAAAAAAAAAAATTGTTTTTATACATCTTCTTATATATAGCCGGATTTGACTACTTATGAAAAAAAAATTACCTAAACATGAAATCGTTTTTCAGTTTTTATAACAAGAAAAAACGTTTTAACAGCGAGTAAAAAACAAA